>WSTG01001049.1:0-11904 GCA_019616325.1 Ceratobasidium sp. 394
TGCTAACCACTCGCCCGCTCGCCCATTAACGCGACACCGCGTGCTTCCACCGCGCCCCCGTCCTCGTTTAACCCACGCGCCTTCTCGCGCTGGTTCGCGTGCCACGTCACGCTCTCACTCTCGCCCATTCCCGCCCGTTCTCGCCCTGCCGTTCACCTGCCCGCGTCCTCCGCTCGCTCCGGTTGCCTGCGGCGAGCGCGTCCTAGGTAAGCCGCACCGCACTTAACGTGCCTCGCCGCTGACCGCTCTCTCGCTCGCCCGCGCCCGCGTTTGCTCGCCTAATCACGTCCTGCGGTCGCGATTTTTGTTGGTCGCTGCCCTCGCTCTTGTTGCCGGCCGTCAAGCGATGACTCACACTTCCGCCGCGTTCGCCCACCACATCACGCCTCGCACCCTCGCACCCTCGGCCATGCGCACGCACGCTAGTTCCAGCTCTCCTGGGCGGGTGCTCGTCCTCGAGCTTGTCCTCTCTGCACCGACCCGTTCTCGCGCCTTGTGCAGTGACGCCCGCCCTCGCCGCTTCACTCGCGCTGACACTTGCGCACCCGCAGCCTCGTTCGCGCCCATTCGCGCCACCGCTCGCTTTCCCGCCTGTGTTCGCTCTCCCAACCGGGCGCCTGTTCTCGCCTGTTCTCACTCGTTCTCGCCCTGCCGCTCGCTCCGGTCGCCCGCGCCCCGCTCTTCAAGCGGCGAGCGTGTCCTAGGTAAGCCACGCCCCAGTACCCGTGTCCCTCGCCGCTCACCGCTCTCGCTCGCCCGCGCCCGTGTTTTCTCGTGTAATCGCGTTGTACGGTCATGTTTCTGTTTGGTCACCGCCCACGGCTCTCCTTGCCGCCCGTTGCGTGACGACTCGTGCTCCCGTCACGCCTCCTCGGTTCCTGGTGCCCCCGGGCATGTGCACATGCGTGGTCGCTTCGGCTCTCCCAGCCGGACGAGTGCCCGTCGAGGACTTGCCCTTGCCGCACCAACCCATTCTCGCCCGGTTCCGCCCGTGCCGGGACGCCTGATGCCCGTGTCTCCCACTCCGGGCTGTCCCTGCCCGTTCCCTCGGCCTAGCTGATTAGCTAACACCCACGGAATCGGGTGAGTAAGTTAGGCTAGCATGATACCGTCGGGAAAGTGTGCGGGCGGGCGAGATGTTAGTGGCAGGGTGTATATGCTTATGCTTGTATATGGTTGTGCCCGGAGTATATGTGTAATGTATATAGAGTAATAATTGGTACTATAATGCAATAAGTGTTTACATTCCTATATAAAAATTGTGAATAAGGTGTATTGGTGATGTCTACAGTAGATCTACAGTAGACCACTGTAGACGTGAGGGTGCTCCCGGTCTACCAGCTCTACGGTAGATCTCTGTAGACGTTTCCCTTTTCCCTGATGTGGGGCCGGCTGGAGATGGTGACAGAGGAGGAAATGTATGAGATGGTGACCAACAAAGGGGCCACCTTACAGGATTTCCAATCCTGGCTTGACCTCTGCAAAGGTAAGTCGGACGACAGTGTTGTGACCTACCCAGGGAAGACCCACATTTTCTTTTTTTTTTTGGACTTAGCCGTTACCGTCTAAGTCAAACCCCAGGTCACGTGCCCAGTAACCAGTAACGTAACACTGCCTACAGGTAATCTCTCCCTGGTAATGCTGTAGGCAGTAGTCACCTGACTAAGCATGTCACATGACCACGACTGATCATGTGACCCTAGGATTACGAAGCGGCTCCTATAAGATTCAGAGCCGCGCTAAAAGGCAGTAGTCACTACACGTGATCTCCCTCATGCCCGACACGTGACTCAACTGCGGACTGCAGACTGCGGACTGCGGACCCTGCATGTATATAAGAAAGAGCAAAGGCAAGATGGCGCCGCATCTTGCTTTATCTCGTCCACCACAGTGACTTGTAACACACTTAGAATACTCGAATACAACAGAGCTATAGCATCACAAACGACATTAGGACCTCGTAGAGGCAGTACAGGACAGAACGACCACTCCTTGAGCCAAGAACCACGGAATCAGAACAGGTCACGACAGACAGGTCCATCGAGTGGAGCATGTCATCCTGTCCCTGGAAGGGCAGCCCCCAACAAACGAAGCAGAGCCCAACACCAACACCATCAATTGGGAGGAATGGGACAAAGAGGGAAGCATCGGGGAACGTATTGAGCAGGCCCTGACAGAGTTCCTAGAAGTACCTCCCCTGGAGGGAGTGGAACAAGGGTCAAGCTAAGACCCAAAATCACACACGCAATCTCTCAAGAATTGTAATACTGAAATAAACGCAATAAGAATGTCTAGGATTCTACTTCTTATTACATTTCGAGAAACCAAGGGAACGCTGTGCCTTGGGGACCCGATTGTAGGGTTTAGGGCGAGGACCCTTACCCTTAGCCTTCACCACCCCCCTGCTCTCCCTCCTCCGCAGCCACGGAGCCTCATCCCTGAGGTCCGCCAGGAAATTCTGCAGGCCGTAAACAGGTGCGTCGGGAGGAGGAGTAGGGGCGTGCCCCTCCTCAAAGAACTCGGCGAAGGCCGCCATGTCAGCGGCCTCCTCAAGCTCCATGGCCAAACAATCGGCCTGTGCACAGAAACAATTAGCAGAATGAAGGAAGAGCGGAACACCGGACTCACGTGTTAGGGCGAAAGTCACCCAATCCCCGACCTTCCCCTTGTAGTCAGCGAGGGCTGCGTCGCAGACAGCATCACAGTACTCGCAGTAATCCCCCTTGGGGAGCACCCAACAAGTACAGGAAAGGGGGTTGTAGTTAAGGCTGATGGTGCGCATGACGAAGGAGTAGAGTAGGAGGATGATAAGAAAGACCCTGACTCTGAACGGACATAAATAACCAAGAGTGAGCCATCACGTGACACCGGCCAGGTCACACAACAACAAACAAAACAACATCATGTGACCATGAAATGAGTCACATGATCAAACCCAAGTCACATGACCCTCGCTATCTTGTAATACCAGAGGGGTTGGAGAGGGGGCACCGACCGGAGTCGAGGAGTGGAGCCCCCGAGCGGAGCGAGGATCAGGGCGACACGACGAGCAAAGGGAGGGCACCCCTCAGAGATGTGTCATCATGTGACTAAGTAACAACATCACGTGACCAGTAAACAAACCAAGAGGGTACTTAGCAAAGGGAGATTAATGACCCACTCCACTAGCAACACTCACATGCCCCCCTCCTCCTCTACTCACAATACAACACTCCCAGACAACAACGAACTCCGCCAACGCTGGGCCGAGCGGGGAACAACAGCGAAGAGCCGAGGAAGACGGACCGCCGAGGTCGGGCTCGCCATCGCCCATACGCTGAGAAGCAACCCCACGCCCAGAACCAAGTTCTGGGCGACATACGCCAACGGCTCAAGGACCTGCCTCGCCAACACCCAATGAGCGAGCCTTGGAACCAACCTCCCGCTTCCGGGTCCAGGGCCAAGCGGTCCTCCTCACGTGGAGTACCCTGAGGGAGGAGGACCCAAGCGGCCTAGTAAGCCGCTTCGAACACTTTTGCATGAACTGGCCGAACCATTGGCGGACCCTGGCCGTAGTCCAACGGCACAACCCGGAGGAGGCGAGTTTCAACCCGGAGCGCCCCCTTCACATCCACACGCTGACAGTCAACATCGACTGAAAAGGGGGGTGGAACACCACCAACCCCCGCTTCTGGGACTTCGAAGGGTCCCACCCGAACATCGTGCCAAAGGAGCTAAGGGAGGGCCCTGGGAGGTGTCCGGCCCTTACAGCCTTCCACTATCTATGGAAGGACGTCGGGGCAAACGGGGAGGAGGTCAAGGACCTCATGGCCGGGGAGTTGACGGAAGAAGCCCTACAAGGGATACTGGTGAAGGGGAAGGGTGGTAAGAGGTCCCGGATGCAGGTACGCCTAATACCAACCAACCAACCACCCCTTGACAACTCACTCGGACCCCCAGGCGGATCTAGAGGATGGGGAGGAAATCGTCTCCGCTGAGACGAAGGAGGAGTACTACCAGTGGTTCAAGTGCCTCCACCCCCTCCAAATGACAACAGCCTGGAACTCGGTCCAGGCGTATGCTGACTATGTGTATAAGACCAACGCGGGCCTCTTACCCGCCATTCCCGTCGAGCTCGAACAACCGGAGCTCGCCCCCCATATCGAGCAGGCGAATGCCTGGTTCGAACGGGAGGTACCCCCGAAGGCGCCTGGGATGCGTCGCCGCATCCTGGTGATCGAGGGGGAGACCGGGACCGGGAAGACGGCCTTCGCCCGGTCCAAAGGTACGCACAGCCGGATGTGCAACATGTGGAACATGTCCGCCCTCTCAGAGGACGCGGACATATGGATCCTAGACGACATGGTCCACACCAACAGTAAGTACTCGCTCAAGGCTCTGAGCCAGTACGAGGCCGACTTCATGGGGCGCTACAAGCACGTGAAGGCGATGAAGGTCCATCTGACTGTGATCCTAGGGAACAGCCGGTCGGCGATCAGCAAGTGCTGGTCGGATGTAGAAGGAGAGGAAGGAGAGGCCTGGGTGGCCAAAAATGTAGAATGGGTGTACACGGGGTCTAGCCCCTTCTTTGTATTCCCTTAGATATAGAGAATTAGACCTTAGAAATGTCTCTTACGGAATCCCCCATAAGAGACCCTAAGGAGGGAATGATGTCATGACCCACTTGCATGACGACTAAGCATGAAGCCGCTCAGTACTCAACACTATTGGATTAAGAGGATTAATCCAATAATTGTAACAGTTTATCCGAAGTCATTCGAGAGACTTTATCAGTCACATGACTTCGGCGCCTACGGTGGTTACCGCCACTTACATAACTCACTCCTGCAATATCTCTCCCATGTAATGCAGGAGCGAGGAGCGAGTGACTAAGCATGTGTCACATGACTTTGGCGCTTACGGTGGTTACCGCTGCTTACGTAACTCACTCCTGCAATATCTCTCCCATGTAATGCAGGAGCGAGGAGCGAGTGACTAAGCATGTAGTCACATGACCCTAGGATTAAGCGCAGCTCCTATAAGATTCAGAGCCACAAAACAAGCGAGTAGTATACACACATGACTAATCAGCAGGTATACACGTGACCGTCTTGGTGATGCCTGATAGGCCATCGACACTACACGTGATCTTGTTGTGACTGCGGACTGTGCAATGAGATGACTCATCGCACCCACATGGTATATAAGCAGGAGCAAGGCTAACTGAGGACCTCAGTTAGCCTTATCTTGTCCACCACACCGAGACCGACTAGTATATAGTAAATACACCCAATAAATACACAATAAATACAGAGACACATCAGACAGTAAACAGAACAGCGAGCCACCGTTAGCCACTAGATCAGAGAACTAGTGGGTCACAACATCTTTCGTGTACTTGTTGGATACTCCCAGAGGGGGATTACTGCGAGTACTGCGAGGCTGTTTGTGATGCAGCCCTTGCCGACTATGAAGGAAAGGTCGGGGATTGGGTGACGTTCACCCTCACAAGTAAGTTCAGTGGTTTGTCCTTTCCGTTTGCTTACTGATCTGTATTTATAGAGGCCGATAGTTTGGCCATGGAGCTTGAGGAGGCTGCCGATGCGGCAGCTTTCGCTGAGTTCTTCGAGGAGGGGTGTGCACCCACTCCTCCTCCTGAGGCCCTGGTGTACGGCCTTCGGAATTTCCTGGGGGACCTCGGGGATGAGGCCCCTTGGCTGTGAAAGTGGGGGGATAGAAAGGTTGTGAAGGGCAAGGGCAAGGGCTTGCACCCTAAGCCCTATGATCGCGTTCCTAAGACGCAGGGTTCCTTAGGGTCCTCAAAATGTAATAAGAAGTGAAAATCTGACAATTCTTATTTCATTCATTCAATTTGAGATTTGAGAAAAACATGTGAACCTGGGGACCCTGATCTGGTCCCTACTCCATTGCTTCCAATGGGGGCATATCCAGGAACTCCGTCAGGGCCTGCTCAATACGGTTCTTGAGGTCCTCCTCCTTGTCCCATTCTTCCCAGTTGACGGTGTTGGTGTTGGGCTCTGCTTTGTTTGTTGGGGGTTGCCCCTCCAGGGACAGTGACAACATGCTCCGCTCGATGGACCTGTCATCCGACTTACCTTTGTGGAGGTTGAGCCAGGACTGGAAGTCCTGTAAGGTGGCCCCCTTGTTGGCCACCATCTCGTACATCTCCTCGTCCGTCACCGAGTCCAGCCGCCCCCAGAAGCAGCTGGGCGGCATCGAGCAGAATTTTAGGGTCTCCTTGTAGACCCTATTCCGAACCTCCTCTTCAGCCCCCCAATCCAACACCACCCTCTCCCTACCCCGCGGGGTGCCTTGTATACGCCTTCTCTGCTTGGCTACCTTGGCGACTGCATCTACGTTGGAACCTACCAGGTTGTTGATTACGTACATTGGCGTGCGCCTCAGGGTGGATTGGGTCCTTGGTGCCCCTGAGTGGCACCACTCGAGTATCCCCTTTTTGGGGTCCAGGTATACCTTTTTGGCGACCCAGTTCTTCTCGTCTCGTTCCTTCCTAGGGATCCACCCGAGTTTTACTCCAGGTATTAGTCTCCTGGCGTACCTACGTGCTTCTTCTATGTTGTTGTATATGGTTGGTTCCTCCTGCAGGAGGCGGGAAAGGGTGACCGGTGGGCCTTGGGGGGTCGGTGCACCCTGGGGGACTGCCCTCAATAGCATTGTTGGGATGTGATAGCGGTTGGCGGGCATTATGTATGTGAGTTGCGATGGTAGTGGGTAGCCGGTCGACTTGGATTTTGTAGGTTGCTCCAAGGTCCTTTTATACTCGTCTGCCACGTCATTTGGTCTTCTTTGCTCTGCTCGTCGAGTCATTCCTGGGTGACTCCTCCTGTCCTGGCATTGGTGCGTCGGGTTCCCTACTGCGCAAGTCCTGCAGCAAGTCATACATACCAGTGAATTTCTCGGCCCGTTCCTCTGTATCTTCAATCGGGCTGTACCCTTCCCATCTTATTCGATAGAACAGTCTTCCCTTCCTCCATCTCCAGGAGACAATATGACTAATCTGCCATTCCTCTTCTCCTTCCTTTGTTTTGATTGGCGGTGGTCGAATTTGTTGTCTGTGGAACATTTTGTCTTCCTTGTACTTTGTCAGCAAGCTGACATGAAAGATGTTGTGTACCCGCATTGTGTCGGGCAGTTTGAGCTGGTAAGCGTGGGAGGATACTTTCTCTATGATGTCAAAGGGTCCTCCCTTCTTGTCGTCCAGCTTTTTGGACGGTCGTAGTGTAGTGACATCAGCAAAACCAGTCTGGGCCATGTATAATCTGTATTGTTTTTATTGATCTGTATAGTTTTTGTTATACAGTATATGTATGTATTTGGACCAAACCTGTGTATATGTACATACAAGGCCTGGTCATACTGTATAGTACCTAGTTTATACATGCTGGTACATACTTGGTGGCAAGAGAGTTTGATCAAAAAGTGTCACGTCTGGGAAATTGTTTTGCCAATTGCTCTGTCATTTCAAATCCAATTTCAGTTTTGATTGCAGATTTAGTAATGTGGCAGTGCCAGCTACCTGCCTACCAAATTTGGGCAATTTGAAATTCAGGGTCCTGACATCATCAATTCAGTTGAATATGCAATAATCTCTAACTTTTGATCCAGCCATGCATTTATTTTCCCCATGTGACCAAAGCCCCTAAATGCTAGGGAATACCCCTGGGTGAACACTGGGCACACTGCCACATTGGGTGCGGGAGCTGTACCAGTGGACTTGGGCAGGGAACCAGGGCAACCATGGCAGAGTCAGGTGACCAGTGGCTGCTTACATACACAGGATGACATGTCAGACAGCCCCATACATGGGTGGCACATACATAGTCCATACGGTATAACTTAGTGAGTTCTGTATAGAAACATCAAGTACCGTATATGTACATACTTGCCATGTACCGTCACTTTATACAGTTATACAAAGTTATACGTATACATCTGTATAGTCTGTATCACCCAGCTTTTTTTGCTGATGGATGTTGGATAGCAGGAGCCATACTCGGTCCCCTACTTCGAATTCCTTACCGGGTGATTCTTTTGTTCTATGGAGGTTCATGGCCGCTGATACCTCGTCCCAGACTTTTCTCATCTTTCTTGTTATGGCTTCTGCTGCTGGTACAGACCTATCCTTGGTGTCTTCCTCCCGGGGAGCCAACCACTGAGGATTCTCTCCATATACCGCTTCAAAAGCAGATACGCCTGTTGCAGAGTTCTTATGCCGGTTATGACAGAATTTGGCTATGGGTAGCCACTTGGACCAATTGTTCTGCCGGTAGTTGCAGAACATTCTTAAGAAGCCTTCCACCCACTGGTTTGTTCGTTCCGCCAGTCCGTCGGTCTGGGGGTGGTAAGCGGTAGAGAACTGGGGTTGGATCTGTAGTTTTTGATACAGTGCCCTTAGGAATTGGCTATTGAATGTCGCTCCCCTATCAGATACTGTTCTTGTGGGTGTTCTGTGCAGTTTCCACACTTCTCTAATAAAGATATCTGCTAGCTCTTCCATGGTGGTAGACTCCAGGCAGGGGATGAAGTGCGCCTGTCTGGAGTACCAGTCTACCACTGTAAGGATGCTGTCATATCCGTTTGATATCGGCAGCTTAACAATGAAGTCGTAGGCAATGTCCTTGCATGGCTTTATGGGGTTTGGTAGCGGCTTAGTTTCGCTTGGTTGTTTATGTCCTTTGGTTCTGCCGCAGACCCTGCAGGATCCTACGTACCCTTTCACCTGAGTGATCATCCCCAGCCAGTAATATCCTTCGGATAGGAGTTCTGCGGTCCTTTGCTCCCCTTGGTGTCCAGTGATAGGGTGGTCATGGTATAGTTTCAGCAGTCTTTCGCAGATGTCTTTGTCTTCCGGGACGTACACTTGTCTGTCATAACGGAGGATTCCTTCTTCAACTTGGTACCTATTGAATTGTTTTCTCACTGTTGGTGGCAGGGAATCCTTTCCTTCTGTGCTGGAGATTAGGGTTACTAAAGATTTGTCTTCTCCCTGGGCTTCTTGGATTTCGTCTAAGAGATTCTCCGTGACTTGTGCTCTGAACCCTATGAATTTCTCTTCTGAAATCATGACTTGCGGGGGTATTTCTTCTTTGCTATGATCATGTCTTCTGGACAGGGCGTCCAGCTTGTTCGACATTTTGCCTGGTCTGTATTCGATAGTGAAGTTAAACGATGCTAGGATGGTATGCCATCTAGCGTGCCTCCTATTCCAGACTTGAGCTTTATTCCAGAATTGGAGGTTTCGGTGGTCGGTGTACACCGTCACCAGGATCTCGGTTCCTTCCAGGAACAACCTCCAATGCTCGAGCCCTCGTATAATGGCTAGTAGTTCTTTGTCATGCGTGTCGTAGTTCAGCTGTGGAGGGGTAAAGCTTTCTGAGAGGAAGGCTATGGGGTGTAGTCTACCATCCTCCCCTTTCTGGTTGAGCACCGCTCCTAATGCTACTCTGGATGCGTCTGTTTCCATATAGTAAGGTTTCTTTGGGTCCGGGTGGATCAGCACCGGTTGCTTACATATCTCTCTTTTTATCGCCTTAAAGGCGTCTGCCTCTTCCTGCCCCCAGGTCCAAGGCGTTTCCTTCCTAGTTAGATTTGTCAGTGGTTTCGCGATCCTGCTAGAGTCCTTTACAAATCTCCGGTAGAAGTTGGTGAAGCCGAGGAAGGCCTGCATTTGTTTGACTGTGGATGGTTCCTTCCATTCCTCTACCGCTTTCACCTTTTCCTTTTCCATTGATATTCCTTCCGGGGTAATGACAATACCAATAAAGCTGGTGTGGGTGGTGTAGAACTTACACTTGTGGGGTTTTAGGAACAGGTGGTGTTTTTGGAGTTGGCTGAGGACTTCCTTGACATGCCCGGTGTGTTCCTCCTCCGTATCGGAGTAGATTAGGATATCGTCCATGTATACCACTACATAGACATCAATGATGTCGTGGAATATTTCGTTCATGAAGCGCTGGAAGGTCACAGGCCCTTTCTTTACCCCAAAGGGCATTACTAGGTACTCAAACAGTCCTTCCTTGGTTCTGAAAGCCGTCTTCCACTCGTCTCCTTCCTTGATACGGATGTTGTTGAAACCCCAGCGGATGTCCATCTTGGTAAATGACTTGGCATCCTTAAGCTTTTTGACCAGGTCGGCTTGTATTGGCATTGGAAATTGGTCTGGCTTGGTGATTGCGTTCAATTTCCGGTAGTCCACTACCAGCCTAAGCCCTCCATCTGCTTTATTTACGTAGAAGCAGGGGGAGGCGATGGGTGACGTGCTTGGTCTGATCTTCCCATCCTTTAATTCCTTGTCTAAGTACTCCTTGAGAGCACGTGATTCCGCTGGGGACATTGGGTATGTCTTTGCCAGTTTAGGAAGCTCGGCTCCTTCAGTGAAGTTAATTGCGCAATCGTATACCCGATGCTCTGGCATCTTGCTGAACCCCTCCTCCTGGAAGAGATCCTTGTACTCTGAGAACTCTTTTGGGATATCTGGTTCTGTTGTTGTTTCCATTGCTGTTTTTCCCGTAATCTCATCCTGATATGTAATGGAGAGATCCTTCCATCCGATGATGGGGTCAGCTTCTTTGAGCCAGTCCTTTCCTAGGATGATCTCCACCCCCCCTAGGGGCATCACATAGCAGGTACACTGCCATTTCCTTCCTTCTATTTCGACCTCCAGGGTCGCCTTTTGGGAGATCTTCTCTTTGATCTCTTTTCCATCGATTGCAATAACTGCCCTACTGTGTTTCAGTGGTGTTGTCTCTATCTGGTTCTCCCCGACATGTCTCGTGTCGATGAAGTTCCTTGAGGATCCAGAGTCGATAAGGGTTTTGGCGGGTTCCATGATTCCCTCCACCAATGCATAGATGATTGATTCTCCATTTGATTTCTTGAGGTAGAATACATGCATTGGGTCGGTGTCTTCGGGAGTGTCAGACATGGTTGTCGCGACCTGTTCTGATCTGGGGCTTCAGGCTCAAGGAGTGGTCGTTCTGTTCTGTTGCTGCCTCTACGAGGTAATGAAGGTTGTATATAATGCTAAAGTCTATGTTCGTATTCGTATATCTAAGTAAGTTACAAGTCACTGTGGTAGACGAGATAAAGCAAGATAGGGCGCTATCTTGCTCTTCTAGTTCCTTATATACATAGGGGTCCGCAGTCCGCAGTAATGAGTCACGTGTAGCGCAGTCCGCAGTCCGCAGTCAGGTTACGTGTAATACTTAGCGGTCACGTGTGAAACCTCCTGGGTGTTGGCGCGGCTCCGAATCGTATAAGAGCCGCTTTGTAATCCTAGGGTCACATGATCAGTCGTGGTCATGTGACTCGACCTCCCAACCTCCTGCATTGCTAGAGAGAGATTACCAGGAGGTTGTTACGTTACGGTGGTTATGGTTACGGGTCACGTGAGGTGACGGGTCATGTGATAGGTCGTGGTCACGTTGGACACGCCAGAGGGCAGCAGAGGAGATCCTATAGCTATGGATGACCGGAAGACCAGACCCGGGGCACAGCCACCCCACTACAGGTTCCCCCCCATAAAGAAAGCCGGCTGCCCTCAGTCGGCAAGGAACAGCCTACAAGGAAAGCAGCCAGACATAGGAAGGTGACCACAGAAAGAGGCAAAAAAAGGGGGAAAACAAAGAGAAATCAAAGCTATATCAACAAGTAATGAAATCAAGAAGCAGCCCGAGCACGCTCAGACAAGTCAAACCAGCCATGGACAAAATCCACCAAGGGTTCCATCCCAGCTGAATCAGCCATCTGTCTGTACTGTCCCACGCCGGCAGGAAACAAGAGCCTGGCCAAGTACTCCAGGGCACCTGGAAAGCACACCTCCACATGGTGAACATCTACAGCAGCCTTCTGTGCCGAGTAACCCTCTCGAGGTGAGTGAGCATG
>WSTG01001050.1:0-11899 GCA_019616325.1 Ceratobasidium sp. 394
CGCCAAGCTCAAGCCTCGATAATCCCGTGGTTAGTGTTGAAGGAAGGAATGAAACAAGAATATGCGTGCCAATCGCTTCGGCAAATGAGCCTTGAAAGAGCCCATAATGAAACGAGGCCACCACCTCCGCCCAACCGGTGAATGCTGCCGGGCAATTGGACCTGAATGGAAGCTCTAAATTTAGGTCGCACTTCTCTTGACCTTGTCCTGTCGCACTACTCTGAGGGTTAGTTGTATAACCAAAGAAAAATACGACCTAACGGTACCAATAAAAATTCGGGTTGGGTCTGCACTCCTAACTGTCGGGCACATGGACGAAGGACATTCCCCTCCCGAGACAACGTCTGTATGTTTTTGTATCTTTTTTGGTGTGCCAAACTACGGACACTAGCAGACACTCAGAACGAAGTCATATGGCATTGCTGCAAAACCTTACGGGTAACTCAGAGCGCGACCTGAGCCGGGATACAGATCTCTGAACGTCGAAGTAGAAGCGAAAATTCCGGTCATGAGGATCTACCACTATTACTACGAGGCTAAGGAGCCTGACTGAGTCCTCGCGATAACAAATACTCGCATATATGCGCTCTCGAGGGTCTGGGTAGGTTTATCTCAGTATTCGGATATCCTTTGGCGAAACACTCGGACAGAGTTGAAGAAGTCCCAGAGCATGGTTCGGAGCTTGATGCGATGGTTGCCTCGGCGTGTCTTTTGGAGCGACTACCTAGAAGTATCCCACGTAGTTGTATCCATTGGCTGGGCCGGATGCCCGAGGATTGCAATCGGAATCACTGGTGGTCATACGCCCTCGTGCGGTTTATGGCTTCTTTTTTTGGCAGACAGATCAGATGCATTCCGCGAAACTCTCGGAGAGTTCGAGTTAAGGCTCTTGGCGTTTGGGTTGGTGCAGGCGGATGCCAGAAGGTAGGCACATTATTATAAAATCGAGAAACGCCTTACGCCTTCCGACTCAGGCTTATATGAATAAGATTGTAGGAATATACATTTAGGCATGGCTGGGCTCACCGTACAAGGATGCACTAAAGCATGAACGAGACTTTGTGAGATATATTCGAGATGCACTCAAAGTATCAAGAGCGACAACAACAGGCAACGAACTGCAAACAAAGCAAGCGAAAAGGTGGGCCGGGTTGAAAGTGGGGTTAGTCTCACGCGCCGGAACTATATATACAGCTTCTCCTCGCAGCGTTATTTAACCAAGACCTGTTCTAACTCTCCGTCGTTGTTTCGCTCCAACCGATATTCTTCACGCCACAATTGATTATTAATGATGAGCCTCAGCTGGGGGCAAGCTGAGGCGAATCGGGTCACCAAGCCAGGCACTTTACGGCTATCGTTGTCGGTATAAATAGGTTGCCCGGGAAGCGGTAGCACGAGTTGCCGGAGATTTTGATGCTTGAGCACTGCTAGAACACACTCCTATAACGACATATAAAAGATGGTCAGCGATGATGAGGACATATTATAACGCAGACAAAACTCGCTAAGCTCACATCCCATCGGGTGGACATATAAATGTCACGGATCTCAAGTGACACCAAGTTCGGAGCAGCGCGCAGGTACTTCTGCAATGTGTCTTCACATTGCTGTCGCCTAGCTTTATCTCCGGCTTCAACTCGAAATCGAAGGTGGTGTAACTGCGGTAGCTTTGTGGCCAGCTTAACCACTTTGTTCCTATCAATATCGATAGGTACCACTATCGTCAGGCCCTCCAGCAGTTGCAGGCCGGAGTTGGCAATGATAGCACACAACGATTCGGGGCCGGTGAGGTGTCGCAGCGCTGGGAACATCCTTTGTATGACCCGAGAATTAGCTCTCAGCCTGTCCATCGGTAGCCAGTTAACCACAAGTGTTTCGATATAAGGGTGGTTTTGGAAAAATGATTGAATATGGTTGTTGCCACGTGCAGTGTCAAACAAGGACCCCCAGTCTAGCCTTGACGATGTTATGTGAAACTCGAAATGACGGAGACGCGGAAAGGCAACGTCGATAGTTTCAAAAAGTTGGTTTATCTCCGAGCGATTTTGAAACGTCTCAGGAGCGGGCCAATGTAGGAGCTTGAGGGTGGTTAGACCAGGTGAAGATCGGATCATGTTGAAGAGGGGTGTCGGGACCACATTGGGAGGACCATCAGATGCTTGACCAAATGGTCTTAGTCGAAAGCAAAATACAGCCAGGAAGGGACCTACCAGTACCAAGGTGCCAACGCTTTATCTCAATGTGCATCAGGTTGCGAAAACTAAATATCTAGTCGATGGTGAGCGGCTTCTAACAGGATGTAGTAGCAGAATCTTTCACCTTTGCTTGATCTTCCGTAGTTGCTGCAGATTCATGTGGTCAGCAAATAATCAAGGAGTGGCCGGACCAGCGAGTAAAAAGCTTACCATCACCACCAACTCCATCCAAGGCTAGAGAACGCAGTTTAGGGCATGAAAGTTGGAAATCGCCGAACAGGCCGAAGTCCTCCGGATTTGTTGGCCCGTGCCATGACAAATGTTCGAGGTTCACCAGTTTAGGTATGATAGGCCGGAGTTGAATGAGGCCCTCTCCCGGGCCCTTGCAATGATAAAAATCCATCCCGAATATTAGCAGACTACGTAGAACTTGACTAATGCGAAGTGTGGCTATATCGTCTTCGGCCAAGACGAACTTGATGAACTCTTTAACGCGTCTAGGTCCGGACAACTCCAAGGTGTGATGAACAAGTGGAAATGCCAACTGGTGAAACTGTCGGGAGACTAGAGATACAGTTGATGGATTTTCAACAGATTCTAGTACAAGCCTAAGTACCTCAGTCGGGAGACGAGGTCTAGGAGACTGGGGCATTGTATCTCCGGGGCTTGGTGGTGGTCGAGACTTGCAGCGAAGTATTGCCAATACGTTTGAAATGACGAGATCAGGTTCCATTTAGCCCGTGTAACGTCAGCATCGGCTAGTCTCGATTCATTAGAAAGATATAGATGTTGCTAATGCTTCGTAGTACTCTTGTTGGGTGAAATCTCGATGGTGCTTATAATTGCTTAGGAATATTTCTCTTACGCACCAGGCCGAAAATATTTCATAAGCAGACCTGCGCGCGGCAGGTAATTACATTTTACCTCTAGCTCGGCGCTAGTCTTTTCAATTCTGAATTCACGTCACGTTCTCACATTACTGTGATCCACCAAGTGCATTTCATCGGGACGCTTGGCTACATAACTGGACCCAAAGCATGTGGTGCTTTCACGTAATTCATGCCGGGAGCTATCGTATTCAAACTCGGACGGATTCTGGAGGACCAAGGTAGGACGACCTCACTCCACCCGTATCTATTCATTAATGGATTAGTATGAGACACAGGATGTCGAATCGACTGGAAACCCACCAATAACGAATTTTTGCAATACTACTGCGGGTTCAAGCATCCAAACTTTGAGTGTATGCGCACCAGGAGCGAGGGCGTGCTTCGTCTGAGCGGTGACAATTCTACCTCGACGGATAAGCAAAGGAAAAGGCTCTGGTACCAAGAGTGGCTCACGAGTTTGCAACCCAACCATCGTTACCACCCCATCCCACAGGGTCGCTGCGCGCCGAGGTCACAGGTGAGTAGTAGATTGACTGGGGTGCACCCGAATCTATCTGGACCGCGAACCCAACAGGACGGTTATTGCCATTTCCGTTCAACGCTGGCGAGATATACGAAGTAAGAGTGATATTTCCGCTCGACGGCTTGGTGAAAGTGTAGAAATCGTATTCCCTTGATTGGCGTTTAAGCGAAGTCACGATGAGAAAAGCCCAACTGTACTCACAAACTTGGCCCCGATCCAGCGCTGAACGCATTATCCCCGTTACCTAGTGGCGGGTATGGGGTGACCGCTCCATTTGTACGACCCAGTCCGGGCAGTACGTGCCAAGCAACTCCGTTGGCACTCGAGTTCCTCGATGGATGTACAGCCTCGATCGATACTCCACCGTCCCCTTCCACGAAGCCCTTGAACCCGGACGCAGGAGACCGACCCAATGCAGCGAGGTTGACCGTAACAGATGTCGCCCCGCCGACCTGCTGCGAAGCGGCCGACTTGATCGCTATAGCAGCGTACCCTGCCGTAGACCCAAGCTTGGCCCAATCCACAGACACTGTCACGCGAGTCTCGGGCTTCGAGGCAGACACGCTACCGGAGGGTGGTGAGAGGATGAGCCACGAGGCGTTGGAACTCGCGGTCCACGAAAAAGTGTTGGGACCGCCAGCCGAGATATCGATGTATCGTGTCTTGCCAGGAGTATAAGGGTCGAGAGGGGGAACGGAAGGAGGCGGGCAGTTATAACCTTGCGCGCATTGATTGCTATTATCCTGCATTCAACAAGTTAGAGAACGGCTTCCCCAGAGAAACATGCATACGCACTCCAGGCCATGCACTAAGGTTCAGAAGAATATCAGAGGTATTAGCAAGCGCTCGAGTGAATCAAGTTAGACATACCCAAGAGAGCCTAAATGAATCTCGCAATAAGTAAACGACTATGCATGCAAACATTAGTTGACCTCACCCTCAATTGTGATACGCATAGGACCAGCCAGCGCTTGTTTCTTGGATGCGACTCGGTTCACAGCCGGCATAGTGTTCGTCATAGGCTGTCAACCAGAAGGTAAGGCTCCTACTCTCGGGATATGACACGATTGCATCATGCCTGTTGCCAATAGTAGTATCCAAGGTGCGTCTGATCCATGAAGTGATCCCATTTGCCTAACAAACCATGTATGACTAAGCAATCCACCACGTAAGGTGAGTTGTGCTTACCGTTCAGTAAACTATGATACTGAGCTTCGAGCTCGTAGTCGCTATCGAAGAGCCTGCCGAGATTGTCAGATCATATATGGGCCACAAAAGTAAATAAAAAACCACTCACTGTGCGGCCTGATCTGCCAGGACGTTGGTGCTGAGTCGAGCCTGAGACGCATACAGGTTGTTCCTCCCTACACTCGTAGTGATTTCATTAGCTACTAGTAAAGCAAAATAGAGAGGAGGAGCGGAGGATACGCACCGACGGTGTAGTATAGGTTCTGTACGATGGACGATGCCTGGATCGGGTGATGCACAAGCTGGAAGTATGCGGGCTGCGTCCCAGAAGGAAGCGACTTGTAGATTGCCTGAGAGCGCGAGACCATATCATTCCAAGTAGCCACAATATTCTCGGCCCTATATCACCACCAACCTTCGTAAGACCGGAACCACAAACGGGGAAGTTGACTCACTCGTGGTAGTTGACAAGCGAATACGTTGCCCCGTTCAGTAGCTCGTGCTTTCGGCGAGCGTTAAACATAGTCATGTTTCTGACAAGCCGTGCGATCTCGTCTGACTTGGTAGGGACGTTGAACTCACGCGTCGCCCACTGGGTGATGAATGTTTGGACCGAGTCGGAACTTGGGCTTGTATTGCGCCAGCGATTCACATCTCGACCAAGCGCAATAAAGTACTCGATAGCCTAAAAATCACATTTAAATAAGGCATCATCGAAATCATAACACGGTGCCTACCATTTCATAGGGCTTGAGGTCGCCAACGTTCACAATCCAGATGGAATTTGCACCTCGGTCCGATGCCAAAGTCCTAATATGCAGAAACATCGTTAACATAGGTTTGATTCTAGCTCAATTAGCTCACTTACATCTGTTCCTGAATCTTTTCGAGTTGTGTTGACTGGATCCATTTGTAATCTCGGGGGTTGCCGACATAATCGAACTGGGAGGCATCGTCACCAAGATATCAGCCGATACACCGCAAGATCGCGGGCACCCAAACATACATGGTAGTAAACTCCAGCGCCCCCTGTACGGTTTCGCTCGTTGTCCAGGGGGAAGCGGCGGATATTTCCCCAGCTGAGACACCAGTTAATAGTCGCCACATGTGTCCCGTGAGAGTCACGTACTTGTCGTCTGCCCATAGCAAGACCACGTCGTCCGGTACCCGCATTCCATCCTCTGATTTGACATTAGTTAACTCGTAAGTAAATCAAGACAAAGGTCTAACCGTAGTACGACTGGACCTCTTTATCTGCATGGGGCATATCAGAATCGTCAAACGGGCACAAACGATGATAACTTACATAAGCACCACATCTGCGGGATGGTCGTAGCATCGGATTTATTATAAACTTGAGCAAGAATTTTGCGTTGTGCATCGACGACGTCCTCCAAGTTTTTGATGTTGGTCGACTCCTCGAGTGGCACTAGCATGACTCTGAGCTACTTTCGAAAGACAGGAAGTAAGACCACATACTATCGCCCTCGCCACGCATGCCAAGAGTATACATTGTTTCTTTAGTAATAGGTTAGCCGAATACTCTTTGGCGGGACTGGGAACGAACTGACCATAAGGTGCCGCGCGCTGTACACCCTCTATTGACAAAACTTTCATTAATGAAATTGATGAAGCGATTCAATCACCCACCAATCCAGTATTGGGTAACATTCGCCGCATTCGAAGTAAAGTTCCACAGTCCCCTGGGAGTCAAGCCCCACTCATCTATTACATGGCCCGTTAGTGATAGTAGAAATCAACACCGTGACGGTTAACGTACTTGGTGTAGCACGTGCCATCGGTTCTTGGTGTGACGTCCCCATCACGATACCATAGTAGTCTGCGAGCGCAGCATTCGCCTTATCATCAACATAGAACATCCCACTCCACATGGCAGGCTGAAACCCCACCACGCGTTAGAATAGCTCGTGACTAGATGCTGCGCGGATTGACTAACCCAGAGATAATTCGCACGGAGACGTAGCAATAACTCGAACACATTGGCATAAAAAAGGTGGTTGAATGGCGGCCCGGTCCCATTGGTGTATTTCTCTTGCGCCCAGCTTTGGATTGCGGGCTGCTCGTCGTTGATGACTATCGAATATATGTAACGGCGGTCAGTGATTAGGGTACTCGCTCCGAACAGTTAAAACATACAAATACCACGGTATTTGACGGTCGGTTCCCCGTGGGAGCAGTTACCGGCGAAATACACGGTTGAGTGTTTCTGAATTGGGACGTCGGCCCACCTACGAAGAACTGTTAGAGCCTTGGAATACCGGAAATGAATAATTTAAGGTACGAACCAATACCACGGGCTAACCCCAGACTGTTCAGAAAGCTCGTATAACCCGAAGATTGTACCTAAGAAGAGGTCAATACAAAGCCGAATTCCTGCAACTACTAACGCACCCCGCTTGTCGCTACCAATAATCACATACGCCGAGCTAACTCCAGGAAGTGGATTCGATACGGACTGAGCAATAAAGCTTTCCCATTTTCCGGAGATAGCAGAGATGTCCAGCTTTGTATTATTTATGACCGCTGAGATGAGCCCAGAGTGGCCGAGCGTGCCGACAATTATTGGCGTTTGGCTCTGGGAGGCGGTGATGGAGGTTGCGTTCGCGACGGAGAGTGTCTTGCCAGTTACCTAGCACGAAAGCGGGCTTAGCCTCTGGAAAGAATTACGAACAGCAATGTATACGTACCATGCTAAGGTCCTTGGCGAAATCACCAGCTGCGCGGACTACTCCTGGCCACTCATCCGGAGCAACCAGAACTCTGGCGCTGCCAGTCGGAGCGACTTGGAATCCTCCAACTTTCTTGTCGAACGAGACACACTTGCCGGTAGATATTGCGAGAGCGGGTTGGAGTGCGGCAAGCACAAGCAAACAGGTCCGAGGAAGCCGCACCATGTCTTCCAGGAAGTGGGCGCGAGACCAACGAGCGAAGGTTGTTCGAGACGATGCCCCGTGGCGCCCACCTCAGCCATAGGGATTATAAGCAACATCGAGCCATAACATTGCGGTAAAAATCCGCAATATCGAACTGTCCAAAACGGGTTGGTTCCTCCGAACGCTCATCCGGTTACCCCATTCAGCCATAAACCCATGCGGAATCCGTCGGCAACAAGTTAACTTGGCATCTACGGCAAGAAGCATAAGCCCGTCGACCAATGAAATAGTATTGTGACAAGCTCAAGGACCGAGATAACTCCAGCTGTACCTGAAAGAGCCGGGACTATTAGTGTCGTCGAGGTCTTGCGTAGAACTAAGCCCGGCACGTGACTCTGATAGCAAGCAATCGGCGTTTACTAATGCAAACGAGGATCCCCGCCCTTCCGCCGTAGTTTATCAGGCCGAGTTGCCAGGCCCGTCTAATCGTTCCCCTAACCGTCGTAGGCCATGCAAGAGTGGGAAGTCCGCCAGACTTGATAGTTCAACTCAGTCGGGATCGCCCCAGAAGGAGAATGATCGAGCCCCCAAGGAGCTCGATGCCGCTCCTCGTCAGTCAACGCCGCGCCAGGCTGGACGAAAGAAGGGCGCACAGCGGGGCCCTTTGGATAATTTGCCCCAGAATGCTTTTCACAACAGTGGGTGACATAGGTAAAGGTGTCGTTCTCAGGCTTTGTTTCTCGTACGCTTCGTCTGGTGACTCGAATGTATTTCTATAAGCACGAATACAAACCGTGCCCACAGCAATAAATCCATAGCTGCAAGAAGATATCATTCTTTAATTCATGCAAATTCTTATCCACCGTGGGCCACCTATATGCGTTCAAGCAGCTTTTGTTACGTGCCCTACACAGAACCCATAGTACCCAACCCACGACCAGACGAACCATCGTGGGTTGCCCGGGTCGTTGCGCCCACACCAGAGATTGACGTGTCAGGAGACCTTAAGAACGCGACCGCTTGGGAAGGGCGTCGTATGTCCCCTGTCCGCCCCGTAACCAGCATGCAGGTGTATACAAATTCGACCCAAACGCCTTTCGAAGTAGCTCTCGCCAGCCGGCGTTACGCAAATCACATGCATCAAAAAGACAAAAAGTCCAAATTACCCGACCATTGTAGTTTCAGCTTGCAGTGTCAAAGCAGTGTCAGAAAATAGCATTTGCATTGATGCCCTGGCTTACATGTTATTCGAGTTAACGTATGCGCATGCTGTTCAGCATGTGAATTTAATTGTTGCTTGAAATTGTTGGAGCTTTTTTTTTCAACACTGCCAGCTAGCTCACTCCCACCACCACCCCAACGCTCAATGTCGTATACGTATCAAGCTTCTGTCTCTCCTCTTCCGGTTGAAATTCTTGCGCTCACACTCGGATACCTCGAAAATATTTCCGCTATCTCTCTTGTCTCACGTCCATTTCGCCGGGCAGCGCTTCCGCTTGTGTACCACACCTTGCAGTTCTCTCGAACCGAGCGCATCAATGAGTTTATTGATCTTGTACACACTGAAGGAAGCAGCTCTTCTCCTCAAATCAGTCCATTTTTGCGTTGCTTGATCTTCCATCGTGACCTCAATTCGGGGGGCTCCGTGGTGCCACTTGATAAGGAGCTTGTTTCTCGGCTTCGGATTATCATACCAAAATTGATAAACCTCGAGCACCTAACGTGGAATGTATGGGGATATGCGAATTATGCCGGTTTATTCACAGATTTTCGACATTGGTGTCCCAAATTTCGCTCGCTGGACATAGATGCTGAATCCAGAGAGGAAGAGGGTGAGTTAAGGTCCTTTGAGTCTTCTTTTGATCTCTGCTGACCGTCAGAACGACTGTCCAAAGCAACGGACGTACAGGTGATTACTTGCTCCCCCTCGTTGATATATATAACCACCTAAACCTGTTTATACACGACTAGATATTTGGCTTTCGGAATCTCACGTACCTTGCGGTCAGGTGGTTCGATTGTCCTGGTGGAACTCTGCCCCCATCCCTTTTAAAAATGATTCAAGGTTCCCCTTCTCTGAGTACCCTGAAACTCGAGCTGGGCATCAGACTACTTAGTCACGGGCCGGACCTCGAGAGTTTCTTCGATACACTGGGTCAACACTTTCCCAACCTACGTCATTTCGAGCATCACTCCCACTCAAGCTTAGACTTGAAGCTTATCCTAGATCCCACCCAAGGACCTAGCACCGTCCGCTCGTTCTTCTTACAGCACCCAAACATTGAAACTCTGGCTCTAGATTGGTTGTCAAAGTGTTCAGTCACTGGCTGCGAAGCCGAGGGTATAAATAACCTGTTCCCAGCGCTGCGCCATTTCTCCGGTCCAAAATCAATCTCTTCTATCCTAGTATGCTCCCCTATATGCCTGCGACTAGAGAGTCTCGAAGTACTGCCATCCCCAATTATAAATGCCCCGAAGAGCTACACCATGGTGACCGATTCGACCATGGAGCTACCTCAGCTGCGCCATCTTTCCTTTCCAGCCGAAGAGGGGTTTAAAGGTTGGAGGCGACATTTAGACGAACATTCGCTGGAGAAATACTTTCGCTCTGCGCCCCGGTTGAAGTCTCTTGAGATCAGCGGCGATGGAAGGCTTAAAGAGTTGAGTGTATGTTATACCATCTCGATTACACAACGTGCGCTTGTTGTTTAATATATCTTCATCAAGGAATCCGTGCAAGCGGCGTTTGACTACGCCCCAAACCTTCAACAACTCAAATTAAACCTTCCCGAAAAATACACGAAACCCAGTTCAGACCTCGTTAGGGGAGACGAGAATGACGTGGACACTCGTGA
Organism: Ceratobasidium sp. 394; assembly: GCA_019616325.1. Classification (NCBI taxonomy): domain Eukaryota; kingdom Fungi; phylum Basidiomycota; class Agaricomycetes; order Cantharellales; family Ceratobasidiaceae; genus Ceratobasidium; species Ceratobasidium sp. 394. Next base: position 10,546 of record WSTG01001050.1, read on the forward strand.
ACTTCGCCGATTGCTATCTCGGCTCGCAATATCTTGCCCCCGACTTGAACGTATAACTAGCGCAGGCATCGATTCTCCACATTTGGTGTATCGATTAGAACGTGACCACGATGGGTTTTTAGAAAAGATTACCATCTCGGCTGGTCGGGACCGTCATACACTTACCGTTCGCTGAATGTAAACAAACTATATCTTATATGGTTCTGCGGTACCTCTTTGAAGTGTTCCTCCCGAATGTAAAAGCCGGGTAACGCGGGACTATACTACGATGCTACAATTCACATGCAGCTGAACCAAAATAATTTTACAGTCCTAGAGTTCCATCTCGAACGTCTTAGGATCTATATTTATTAGAGATATAAGCACAACGCCGTTCTACGTCCACTTGTCTGCCTTGGCACACCCACTCAGCATACGGCTCCCTGCACCACACTGGAACCGCCTCCGTCTCGCCGCGGGTATTAATCCAAGCACCAGTGGCGTCAACTCGGACCCATCAGGCTGTTTAAATCCTTAAAAACCTCAAATCCACCAGCCAACACTAGGAACGACAAACACTAAATGAAACATCAAAACTTGCGAGTCACCTCAATTGCCATCCTTGAACATAGTGTTTCTCCCCGATGTAATAGCCAAGACCCATGAGTCCCGAATATCTTGGAAAATATGTATTCATATCAAGGGGAAAAACACAATGCCTGTTCTACATCCGCTTGTCCGGCTTGTCACTCCTACTCACCGCGCCGTCTCCCGCACCAGCCTGTATGCGCCGCCGCCTCACTGCGGGCACCAACCCAAGCACCGGCGGCGCCAACTCGAGCGCTCCAGGATGCTTCCTCGGCAGCATCGGATCTCGGAAACAAACACCAAATCAAACGACTCGAAACTCGCGAGTAGTCCCAATCATGATCGACCTCGAGCATCCCAACCCAGTCAACGAATGCCACCACGCGTGACCCTGCGTTACAGCCCCGACGTGCACGCTAAGTCTAGTTTATGCCGAATGGGTGCTCTAAAACGCGTTGCGTAAGTTAGTCTATGCGTCGTACTAGATGTCGCCTACATGTAAATGCGAGGATGAAGAGAAACTCGCCGGAGGGAATGTAGTATGTCGCGGCGTGTCGGCAGGTGAGATTAATTTGGGTGCGGTATGAAAGAGGAGGATAGTATGGTATGTCGTGGTAAGTTGGCAAAACAGGCCTGGTGCAATACGGGATTCAGGTGATACAAAGGATCCGTTGAGGCTTATGGCCTGCACAAATCACGTGACCGTTGTGGCTCCAGCTTGCACTTCCACCACCATCCTGACGCTCAATGTTGACTACATGTCAAGCTTCCGTCTCTCGTCTTCCAA
>WSTG01001052.1:0-11883 GCA_019616325.1 Ceratobasidium sp. 394
GGGATGGTGTTGGTGTTGAGTATCTGGGACGACCATGCGGCGAACATGCTCTGGCTGGACTCGAACTACCCGACCGACAGGCCCGCGACTCAGCCCGGTGTTGCTCGTGGGACTTGCGCGACGACTTCGGGTGTTCCTGCGGACGTTGAGAGCCAGAGCCCGAACGCACAGGTGATCTACTCGAACATCAAGTTCGGCGACATTGGATCGACTTACACCGGCACTGCCTAAATGGTATGTTCGCGAGCTTGAATCTAAACAACGAGTCTGGCACTGACATAGATACGCAGGTTGACCGAAGGCTGGATTGAATCCTATCTGCTTGTGTGCCGCATGTAGCTTCCGCGTTTTAACGAATTTCATTGTGATGTTATCTGTTTTGGAGTTTTGTGTCTTGCAACGGCTGAAGTAACCCTCGCTCGTCCGTTCGATCCATTTGTGCAAGTCAGTTGGTAAGACCACTATTTTTCTGTCCTGTCCTGTTTCGTGGCCGCGCAGGCTCACCGTTAAGCACGGCCGACTCATTGTTCTCGGACTTATTCCCTGCCGGATACTACTAGCGTGTATATCAAGGTAATTTGGCCTTCTTGCTATATTAGCGGGCGCTCCAGTGTCTAATCGAATTGTATGTGCATGACCATGCGATCGGTTCACTTTAATAATCTACTTCCGCTCAATAAGTTACGATTGTGCGGCTACATTTGGGCACGTGGGGCTGCTAAACTAGTACGCTCTAGGCTATGCTACTGTTCCTAGATGCGTATACTTGTTGGAGGTGAGCCACGTTTAGTTTTGAACCTGAGCGCACGCTTATTTGCATTTGTGGCATCATGTTGATGATCCAGCTTACGAGAGACTAGCAAACAGTTGATGCAAACAATCCCGACTCCCAAGGCTGAATTGCACCACCGCACCGCAAACCGACTGCCGCTGGCTTTTGTAGCACTCTGGTGACCTAAATGTAAGAGTCAGTCCGCACTGTGACACCAGAGTTATATTCATCAAAGTTGCTATTTGCCAGTAGCGTGTATAGAAACCTTTGTTGCTTGGTTTGCGCCCGTCTTGGCATTTTGGGCCGATCTGGCTTAATCCATGAAAATGCTGCATCTGTGCCACCCGGCTCTATGGTATGCTCCGTTTAATATTTAGAACGCTACGACACGATAGTACTAGTCATGGTGCTGTCAATGCTGGTTTAACTCATCCGTACTCGCGGTCACCATTTCGCTCGGGCACGCTGGCAAGGCGCAGGATGACGCAATTTGAATCATCGTGGCCCGTTCTTTTGGAAAATAAATCGGAGCCGGCCAACTCGTAGAAGCCGAAAAGATCCCCAAAATGGGGGATGCCTACCCTGGAAAGGGGCCCCGGAGCTATTTCCTGACTCGCAGATTTTGGACTATCGCGACCTGGCACTTGTGTCCTCGTCCTGAGGGCGCGCATGCTCACAAACCGTTCAGGTAGGGAGGAAATATTGCTACGTTGTCTCAGGAGGGCACGATTATGAGTGCTCCGGAGAGCGGCCGGGAGTCGATGCCGGACTTGTTTCCCGTCGAAGCGGAATCATCGGTACGTTCAATTCATTCTATGCATATATTTGGCATTTCGTCTTCTCCCATTCCGGCATTTGACCCCTAGGGATGCTGGGTTTTGTTCACTTATTTTTGAATCGAATGAAACTCAGATAGGAGCAAGGGGGTATATCAGCCCAATGGAATCGAGCGCGCGAAAAACAAGTCAGTAAAGATCCCCCTCTGCTGCCAGCTTTCCCTGCTCTGCTGCTTCCCTTCAACTATCGTTATACGATGTCGCCTTCTATCCTAGTCAAGTCCATGTCCAGCGCCGACGCCTTACTCGTGGTGTCCATCACCGTGGCGTTTGTCGTCTACCTCGCATTGGCTGGACTAGAGTGTTACTACATGGCATGCTCGCATCCTTACAGTGAGTGCCGAGCATGTTTTTGCCCAAATTTGCTGACAAGCTGTACCGGTAGGAGCTGCCGTTATCGTCATAAAATTATGTCTCGTTGGATACACTTCGTACGGGAATGAGGAGGTGAGCACGACGGGGTTTGAGCCCTTTAAGATGCTGACGTAGGCGACCAAGTCCGTTTCGGTGGCCACTTCCCAGCCGGCGTCGAGTCCACCGCCTCGGTGTGCACCTGCACAGGAGCCGACGTCCGCCGCACCACGGTCATCCCATCCCAAGTCCAAGTCCGAGCGCAAAGTCAAGCCCGAGCGCACGGTCAAGTCTGAGCCCAAAGTCAAGTCCAAGTCCGCGTCAAAGCACCAGCCCGAACGTGCTCACAAGCCGGATCCCAAGCCTCAGCGTGCCGCGTCTCAGCGCTCGTCTCCTCCTCACCTCGGCCCCTCTGCCAATCGCAACGATTTGTTCGGACTCTCTTCTAGGAGTGCAAACACCCCGACCCCCATCAGGTCCTTGGACCCCCGAGCGCCTCGGGGCTCTCTCGCTCCTCCTCCGCGCATCGTCCAACTCAAGCCAGCCCCTGAGCCTCGTCAACAACCTCGTCGTCGTCGCTTCGACCCACCCAGCCATGTTAGCGACATTTTCGCACCCAAGTTCAAGCCTGGCTCCAGCACTCCGGCCGACGCTGTGGATGAACGCTCCACTACTCCGGCGACCACCCCACCAAGACGGGGGACCTCTGCCCAGTCTCATCCTCAGGCTCAGGAGTCCGCGCCACCTCGAGCACCGAGCCCTGCCCAGGAGCTCACGGGTCGCATTCGTCCCCCTTCGCCTGGATCAACCCCGCTTCCCGATGCCAAGCGCCAGCGGACGCTCGACTCCCTCCTCAGCCTCACCGGGCTTGTCACACCCGGGCCCCATGGAGCGCAGTCCAACCTGCCTAGCGCGCCATCGCTCAAGCTCGAGGACCTCGCTCGGCCTTCCCACCCTTCACCAGCTCCGGAGCATCCCGGCTCGCCTATGCTCTTGGATAGCCCACGCCCCGACCTGTCTCGTACGCCCCCGCCCGTGCTCTTGGATAGCCCACGTCCCGATGCCCCTAGTCAGCCCCGCTCGATGCCCACGCCAGCGTCAGACTATATGCACGGTCCTCGAGTGTCTATTGCGGAGACGATTCGACTCCGCATCGACTTTGACGACCTCAGCCTTTCGGTCCTGCCTCCTCAAGACGAGGACATGCGAGGACCGGGGATGGGGGACATGGACACCGATGGGGACGAGGAACCGCGTGTGTTCATCGAACAGGGCGTGGAGATGGCACCTCGTGTGGCGATCGAGGAGGATGCCGAGATGAGCATGGCGGAGGAAGACGAGGTGATGGGTGTGGTGGAGGAGGATGAGGTGATGGTGTGCTAGTGCGTTTTCTCATTTCCTATTTCCCTTTTCTATCTGTTTGCTTTCCTGCTCGTTTCCGTTTTTCTTTTCTTTTCGCCCAGGCATGTCCTTGGGTACGCATGTATTCGACTCTCAGGGGCAATGGCGACGACCACGGCGATTAGAACGATCGAGCAGGCGGCATCTCGAGCTGGAGCTGGAGGCGAACGGAGCGCGGGAGCATGGCACTAGGAGGTCGTGGGTTCGGGTTGACGCTGTGTGGGGGGATTGGCGGACGCCGGCGCTGTCGACGCAGACGGAGGGCGTGCTCCGGCACAGGATGGGACCTAGGGTGCGGCTATATCCTCATAGATGCCCGCATAGCTCAGCCTATCGCACTGGTGCGTGTGGCCCTCGAGTACCCACCGTGATCGTCAAGCAAAACTCTGAATGTCGCGCGCTGGTTGGACGTCGAACCTGAAGCTTGGTTGAAGCATCGTATCTGGGATGTTCTGGTGCCATGTTCCTGGGCTCTGTTCGCCTCGAGTCTCAACTCGGTGTGCCGCCTGCGAGTCGGGATCTGGCTGTTTTGGCTGTTGTTTTGTTTCTGTGGGGTTGTTTTCAGCTGGCTAATTTTGTATTTGTTTAACTTAATAATCCTAACAATCCTCCCAAAGCGTACCTGCGGGTGGGATTGCCAAAGGTTCGACTAGCTAAGCCAAGGAACGAAAAAGAAAGCATGGCCACGTTACCGAGAGTAAACGACTATCGCACTACGGTGACAGGAAAAGATTACGAAGCAGAAACAATCCATACTTATAAACACACTATCACTCGAGGCCTTCATGCGATTCCTCTATCAATGATGCTTATCCGCTTGAGAGCGCCATGCATATATGGTCAAGGATTATCCTAGGTTCTATACAGGACCTTGGTGAACAAAGTCGCCAAAACATGCGGAATGAGTAATAGACCGAACGGCCGGCCAATTTCTTCCATTCTTCGTCATCGGTACTTTTACTCTCTCACAGTCTCCCCTTGAACATGGCGGACTCTCTACCGCGGTCTATGAAAGCCTTCGTTGCCCAGGAGGTATGTCTGTGCGATCACCGGTGTGCGTGAGATTGTTAAGTGTTGAGAATGTGTAGGGAAAAACCTCAGGGGTTCGAGAGGTCCCTGTGCCGACGCCCGATGAGAATGAAGTGCTCATCAAGGTTCACTCGATTGCTCAGAACCCTACCGACTGGAAACGTAAGCCTCGATCTTTTGACCATGAGATTTCGCTGCTGATATTTTCGTCTTTATTAGACGTTGATAATATTAGCAGTGAGCAGAGATTCTCTACGCACGTGCTTAGCTAGTCCCTCAATAACTTCTTGTATGCTAGCTCCTGGGGACATCATTGGATGTGACTTTGCCGGCATCGTAGTAAAACTTGGATCCGACGCAATCACCAGTGTTAAAGTTGGAGACACAGTCGCTGGGTTTGTACATGGTGGTAAGTTGCACGAGGTTTTTGAGACGCTCGAGCTGATTTCTTTCTAAACGTGCAGGAATGTACAAGGATCGTGGTGCCTTTGCTCAATACACGAAAGCACAAGCCAACCTCGTCTGGAAGTTCTCTCCGAGCTCCATTTCATTTGAGGAGGCCGCTACCATGAACTGCGCGTGAGTAGTTCAACTATTCACCGTGGTAATTTGTTGAACGTCTGTCACGTTGCAGGTTCTGGACTGCCATTCAAACGTTTTATCATCGTATGGATCTTGCCGAGCCTTCTGCTCCTTCTACCAAAGGAGAATGGGTACGCTACTCTGCATGTCCATGTCACATTATTTTAACACTCTAGCTAGATTCTCATTCACGGAGGAAGCAGTAAGTCTGCTGCATCTAATTTTTGTAGTTATTGGTTGAACTAACATGGCCTTAGCGTCCCTTGGCCTATTTTCGACCCAGCTTGCGAAGCTTTCAGGTTACAGGGTTGTAACCACAGTCTCGACAAAGAACTCGGAGCTTCTCAAGTCGCTAGGTGCGGACGTTACCGTTGATGTACGTATGCTGAAGGGTTTAGACGCCAATATAGAAGGGTTGATAACAACGATTTCCCCTTCAGTACAGGTCGTCGGATGTCGTCGAGCAGATCCAAAAGGCGACCGGCAACACCCTCAAATTCGCCTTTGATACTATCAGCGAAGGGGAGAGCCAGCTCATATGTGTCAAATCACTTGCTCCGGCACCTGAAGGTGCGACCCCCGGCAAGGTCGTTGTGGTGCTCAAGCCCAATAAGGAAGCAAAAGCGCTCCGAAATGACGTCGTGATCCAGCGTGAGCATAGATATTCATTGTATTTGAGCGAAATGTCTCATACTTGGCGCAGATACACTTGCATATACCGTCTTTGGTCGATCATTCAGTTACCACTCGGGTGCACAATTCCCCGCGTCAGCCGAAGACCACAATCATATGGCGTCTTGGATGCCCAAAATTACCGATTTGGTAAACTCTGGGAAGGTGAAGCCCAATCCCGTGAAATTGTGGCCTGGTGGACTCGAAGCTATAAATGACGGGCTGCAATATATGCGCGAAGGAAAAGTCAGTGCGGCAAAGATCGTCTATAATGTTGGGTAGTTATGCGTTTGAGCTCACCAACCCGAGCCTCGGGTGATCCAGTAAATCTGAACTTTTACCAAAATTCAAAGATGCAAATGTGTCAGACAATCGCCGCAGAGGCAAAGCTCTAGAATGGGGTGGGGAGTATGGTTTGGTAGTAGCTAGGAGCTGGCGGCCAACCAGGCGTTGTGCGCTGTTTGGTCTTCTCCCAGCCTGATGACGAATCAGCGCGCTTACCCTCAGCCGGCCCGGCGGCTCAACTTCGACTCCAAACACCATAACGCACAAGACTTCTACTAGACTTGGATACCTTCTTGGACGGATTATATATATTGGCCTTGCATCTCTTAGCCGACCTCGGTCTTGTGATGGGCTTCCTTAATTACCCCACTCTGGTCGAAGACTAAATATCGGCTCTTGTCCGTCAATGGGGTCGTTTTTGGCAGTTTGCCCAGAATACTTGGCTAGAACGTTGCTCTAATGGGGCTCTCGAACCTTGGAATTGATGAAATGCATCTCGTATCTCTGCCCACTGGGGGAAAGTACCAAGGACATAACCACGAGTTAGTCCGTTACTCCCGAGAGCTGCAACGGACAAGCTGTATAAAGCAAGGATTCTAGATGAGCACTACCACCTAGGACATTCAGTCTCTACACAAGGGAGGCTACAATCGCCATGTGGATCCTATCCTACACTCCTTGTTTAGTGGCCTCGGTCGTTGGTATCGTAGCAGCTACTCCTGCCGTCGATCGTAGACAGACAACATCTGGTCGTATGTCATCATTTTTTGTGGTACATTTTTTTTTCTAACTGCGGGTCGTTTAGTTGCGCCGAAGACTTTTACTAATCTTAACCTGGGCGAGATCAAGCCTACTGGTTGGCTGAAGAACCAGTTGACGATTCAAGCCGAAGGGTTGGCCGGAAATCTGAACCTATTCTATCCTCTGTGGGTGTCTCATATTAGTCAAATTTTCTGGCGTTGAAAGAAACGACTGGCAGTGTAACGGAGAGCTCCTGGACCGGAGGGACAAAGAACTATTCGAATTTGAATGAGGGTGGGTGGTATCAATGATTATTTACGTAGTACATAGCTAACTTTTATCGACCCCTTCTGTGAATCCAGCCGGATCGTATTGGTATGTAAGTACCGTATTTGATTAAGTTTGGCCTGTCATGCCAGGTATCTAACCATTCGGCTTAGAACGGGATTGTGCCTCTCGCCTACACCATCGACAATCCTCGGCTAAAGAAGGCAGTCGAGGACTTCCTAAACCACGTATTGGATACTCAGTGGGAAGACGGTTGGATTGGGAACGAGACCAATGACCAGTGGCAGCCTCGTTTCCTGTGGGGTCGTTACCCGTTCCTCTTCGGCGCAATCATGCACGTCGAAGCAAACCCATCCTTCAGAGACCGAGTGCGTATATCTATATGTTGTCTATATTGTCCGTCATCCCGGCTACTACTAATACCATCCGCTCAGTTTGTAGCTGCGTTCCACAAATTTGTCCCGCTGTCGAACACAATGCTGAGGAACGGCCAAGGCTACAATGATTGGACCGACGGGACTCGGTGGCAAGACTATGCAATGGCACTGCAATGGTTATACGACTATCATCCAAACGGACAAGAGGCGCTACTCATAGATACGATGCAGCGTATCAAGAATGTGTCGACGGACTGGCGTGATGTGATGTCTGAAGCAAAGTTCCCAACCACTGCAGTGCCAGCCTATGCTAGGATTTATTGGCACGGTGCGATTAAATGTCTGTTCGTATTATTGTTTACTAACTCTTTGGTTGCTGCACAGGCGTCAACTTGGCGGAAGGCCTAAAGGCGTCGGCTGCCACTTATCGTTGGACCCATGATGCTACAGGTAAGCAGTTTGAGTCACTCATTGATTTATGCCCGTTTCTTGACCGCAGGATCTCTAGAAATCACCGATGCTGCTGCAGCCTGGGATCGGCTATACAAGTATCACGGCCGACCGTCTGGTATTTTTGCTGCGGACGAGTATCTTGCGGGGTTGGAGGCAGTCCGAGGGTGAGTGTGTGGCTTTATTCAAATTCACACATTGAACGAGGCTCGTTTACAGGACTGAACTGTGCCTCGTCGTTGTAAGTAGCACAAAGGTTCATTGTATGGTGGTTTACTGAACACAGGACCAATGGTGTAGGAGTCGATGTTCTCGTTAGTATTACTTCAATTCGACCGGGTATGCATAGCTCATTTTGTTGATTCGTAGGTCGTCGTATCTATACCAGGTATTTGGAGACCCAAAGTATGCGGAAAGGGTACGCGTAATTAAGCAGGATGCACCTAACGGATCGTTGACCTTGAATTTTACAGGCAGAGAAGCAAGCATATAACTCCCTTCCTGCGACGTTGAGCGGAGGCAAGTTCCCGAACTTAATTTGTCTCGGCCCCAGCTCATAGTCACTATAGATATGTGGTCACACCAGTACCTGCAACAACAAAACCAGGTTTCGGCGCGGGATATGAGCCCAAATCCTTTCCCTGCCGATGGGTCAGTTGCGTAGGTGTTGCTGAGTCGCATTGCTAAGCCGTTGCTTTAGTTCATACTCGAACGTGTTCGGACTCGAGCCCAATTACCCGTACGGTCTCTACGCGTTTATCTATTTTCTGGTCACTAACAACGTATATCTAGCTGCTGCACGGTCAATCATCCCCAAGGCTTCCCCAAGTTCATCGCCAACGCCTTTGCCGCCTCTGTTGACGGAAAGTCGCTTACTCAAGTCTATTTTGGACCTATGACGGTCAAAACGACGCTTCCTGGGCTTGGAACGACGGTGTCGATCGTGGTGGACACAAACTACCCATTCTCGGATAGCATCAAGACGACAGTCACGACCAACAAGGCGTTCACATTCAATATTCGTGTCCCAACATGGGTGAACAGCAAGGCGTCGATCAAGGTGGGCGGGGCTGCATCAAAGGCATTCACGCCCAACAGCACGACGAGACTGCAAAAGGTGTCGATATCGGCTGGTACTACCGTGATCTCGCTCGTACTGTCGGCGGATATTACGACTGAAGAGCGCCCGCATGGGTCGATTGCGATCCACCGAGGGCCGTTCAACTATGCCTTGGATCTTCCGAGGACGTCCAAGCTGCTACAGACGATGTACCCTGTGAGTGGCATGAATATTTGCTACTCCGCCTAGCCTAATCTCTATCCTACAAACCAGGACGAGCCTCGCGCATCAGACTATCAGCTCGACACAACCAGCAACTGGAACTATGCGATTAATGCCTCGACGCTGACCTTCAATCCTGCTCCTTCAAACACCCAGCTGAAGTCGCCAATCTTTGATAGTGGCGCTCCTCCGCTGAGCATCAGTGTGACTGGGTGTCTCGTCAATTGGACGCTTGCTGGGACCACGTTCGCGAGCCCTCCACCCGAGGAGCCGGTGTGTACGGGTGCGAAGACTAAGCTCACACTGATTCCCTTTGGAGTGAGTATGATAACATACAGAGAATGGTATGGTGTTGATGGGGTTTCTTTTTTGCAGGCTACAAAGCTGAGGATTAGTGAGTTCCCAGTTATTAGCACTTAGGAAGCGAGGTGTAAAATGCGTGAATGATACAAATGATTTGGAACTACTTCAGTACAAATTTACTTGCTTCCAAGATTGTGTAAATTTGCCAGGATAGTGCCGGAGGCAGCCCCTATATGCATATATGCATGACTGGACCATTTGCCGCGATATTTCCGCTCGCCAGTGTGTTTACGCGAAGCGTGACGGGCACGTGAGATATTGCAAATGAATTTGACCCCGTTCTTGACCTCGACGGCCGACACTTGAATTGTTATGGTCTGCGGATTGTGTAGCACATTGCGCTCTCGGCACGATGGTCTAAGAATACAGGATGAACCTACATAATATCTGGTTGCCTTGCGTTCTCCTCCTGCCGATTCACGACCTCCACCCCTAGTCCTTGGCCGTTCTGTGTAACTATGTTCTTCACCTGCAAGGCCGATTACGTTGCGTACGCGCTGCTCTCTCGATTCGACACTGTGGCGGAGCAGGAGCGAGATGTAGTGCAGTATGTTCTGGAACTCATTCCGTGTTATGTGAGTAAAATAGCATGCCTGACCCTCGATGAAACCAAGTGCTAACGACGATGGCCCAACAAGGACACTGCGACGGGGAAGCTACGGATGACGCGAGACGCGCATATTCTTGCGCAGATATATCTGGCGCAACTTCGAGTGCTGGCAGGGTGGCATAGCTACGTGCACGAGGGGTCGCTGGAAGATCCTGCTGTGAGTGACTGAGTGGCTCACTGTGCGGCTACCTGACTGACGGTTATACCTACTCCATAGCAAGCTCGTGCTCTGCTAAGCGTGGTCGTAATCCCTCTTGTGCGCCATCTGTCGACGGACGAGTACGAGGACATCCTGGAGTCGATGCACGAGGCAGAGGCGCTCCTGTCACTGGACGTGGCAGCGCTGAACGTATTGGCTGAGCGCTGGAATGCGTCGCACATGGAGCTGAGACACCAATGGCGGACAGATCCAATCGATGGAGGCAACGAATGGTACTACGGATATGCATTGTCTGTGCCGTTTCGGATCGAGGATGTGGTAACACCTCTACCGTATCCTGTGAAGGAGGAACGGAGCACATGCGAGACAAGGGATGGGGATGGAGATGGGTTTGAGTTGGTTGATGGTGAGGTGGTGGAAGCGGTAAACGGCAAGGAGAGGCGGAGGAAGCTACGGAAAACGCAAAGGCGGCGCGGGGTGGGCAAGGTGGTGGAGGTTGAGCAGACTGGCAAGCAGGCGTATATTATGCTGCCCTTGATGGCCGACGGGATGGCTTCGTCGTCCAGTTGGAGCAGCACGGAGGGCGAGATCTGGACGGCCGTGGAGGAACCCGAGGCAAAGGCCGACGAGATAAAGTGGGAAAAAGTTCCGGGTGCTGGAAGAGCAAAGGGAGGAGCGAGGCCCAGTCTGAAAACGTTGCTGAGACTGGGGTAGAACCTAAGTTGTGCGATTGCTCTTGTGTAACTGGAGCTACGGCGAGCAGCAGAGCTGAGAATTGGGAGGATCCAGATTATAGATTTTTTGCAGTACTAGTACATAGGTGGAATAGGACATTTTTAACATCTTGACACTTGTGCTGTGGGAGTACATCATACTTTTGCTCTAATCTGTCGTTAAAAAATCGGGGAGACCGGTCACGTGGGACGACATGTGGCTGTATGGTGGCTACAAACTCCTAGACAGTAGCTGCCAGTTGAACAATCACAACCCCCACTTATATGTTGACATAGGGGTTAATTTAATCGTCAGAAGGTTAGATAACAGCCTGAACCTACCACCTGGGACACGGTGGTGGGAGGTCGCTCACACTGGTCGGCACATACACATACAAACAAACATGGACGCGGATCATCGGAAATGTCGGTGTCGTCTCCCACTGCTTTCCAGATTCAGGTTTCTTCCACATCCCTCCCACCAATTGACCCCTCAATACCTTGCGCACCCGTCATTTATAGATACGTTTACTAGCCCGTGCCCCTTTGCTAGCTGCCTTCAATTTGCCCAGGCCGTTTCTAGTGGCCACCAACCTACGTTAATTATCAATTTCGTCGCAGTCATCTCCCGCTGCAGATTTTCTCCAATTTCATCTAGGGGGGGTTGCAATACGTTGCTCGAACGGGTGCGAATCAGGCTATTTGTGGCAGGCGTATCCTACTGACCTAGCTTTACTCTATTGCAGATACGACATGCTTACTTCCGATCTCGGTGGGGCTTCCTTGCCTCCTAAGGTCGAAACTATCATCCAATCTGCTCTGCAGGAATGGAAGACTGCTCGTTCGCTGCTAGCCACCGCCATTGATTCCTACCTCACCGCTTGCACTGCCCTCCACAACGCTTATAATCTACCCTCCGAACACTCCGCGGTCGAAGAGCTACTCGTAGCAGTTGATTCCCAACTTGGATC
>WSTG01001053.1:0-11880 GCA_019616325.1 Ceratobasidium sp. 394
TTTGCCTTGCCATCCAACCCAAACTTGGTCTTCTTCCCGGCTGGCGTAGCTGCCTCTGTGCTATAGGAACCTGGCTCATGCGACCGTTTAGCTTTCTTCGGCTTTTGCGTCGGAAGAAGAGGGGTCGATTGTGTCAAGTCATCACGAGCTCGTTTCTGAGGCGCCATTCGAGAGTGTCAGTCGACGTTGTAGCCGAAATTAGAGTTTCCCAAAATTTGCATCCGGCGATACGTCACGTGACTACGGGAACATCATCGCTGAATCCACATGCTTGTTGTTTCTCATCAATCTCTACTAGAAAATACGCTACATTGTCCCTCGTGTTTGGCTTGTGCTCTTTTGCGCCCCCTTTCCTACTAGCATGTCGACGCACCTGCAGTAATCCGCCTTTCCCGCTACAATTAGATCTCACCTAAGACCACTTGCTGAGCGCCCTCGAAACTAAACTTATCTTGGCCTTCTATTGGCTCCCATGGTCAACTCCTGTGGCGTTACACGACTTGTGCCTTTGTAGCATGCTTCTGTTATAACACCTCCCGCGCCGGCTGCGCTCTCGATTTTATGTCGGTTTTTGCTGATTCGGCCATGTATTGGAGATATACCACGTGTTAACTAGTTGCATTGATGATCCCCGGGCCGATACCTTCTAAACCGGCCGTTATTCTTTCCACCCACCAATTCGGATCCCCATCGATGTACAAATGATATTTCCGTGCTAGAGCTCCTTCGTTTATGCTATGCATTCTCCCCTTTTCTTGTTCCGCGTGCTTCTCCATGTAAAACCCACCATCATGTCCAATAATCACGTCGTTCTTGCGTGTCTTGTGTTTGTGATTTTGGCCATCTACATGCGTTTCAAGAGGCGTTGTTCATCCATGTCCTTGCCTCCATCTCCGAAAGCATATCCATTCATAGGACATCTACTTTCATTCCCGACATCCAACCAACACATAGCATATCGAGATATGAGTGAGCAACTAAATAGTATGTTTATTGTTGTCTACCTGCTTCCTTGGGCTTATCGTTTCTCAGGTGATATCATCTCCTTCCAACCATTTGGGTTCGTCGTTGTGGCGCTGAATTCCATCGAATCAGCCATGGACCTCTTTGCCAAACGCGCGATGATCTACTCGAATCCTATTGACCTGCCAATGTTAAACGATGAACGCCTGTAGGTCGCCCCGATTTTTACCCAATCGTACAGTTTTACCCACCACCACTTTCCTATCAGTCTCGGTTGGGGCAAGGAAACCAGTTCCATTCGCTACGAAGAACGCTGGAAGAAGCAACGCAAGTTGACCCAGTCGGCTCTTCATCTGTCCACAGCCAAAGACCTCAGAACAACGATGGTGAAGCAAACTCGAGCTTCGCTGTGTAGGCTATTGCAAAACCCGGACAACATTGCATCGGAATTTCAATGGTAATGTCTTATACTTGAAGTTAAATCCGAGCTGACTGATGAGCAATGTGCTTGTATACAGGTTGACTGCGGCGAATATTTTAGCTTCAGTATATGGATACCAACCGGCATATCCATCCGATGACCTAGTCGATATCGTTAAAACCACATTGAGCAGACTCGGCGAGGTGACTAGACCTGGAAGTAAGCGCAGATTGTATCAATATTATCTGATAGCTCATCCAAAGTCAAGACTTTGACGTGAATTTCATACCGTGGATGAAGTATATCCCGTCATGGTTTCCCGGAGCCAGTTGGAAGCGCAAGGCTCACAAATGGCGGGCGGAAAAGGATAGGATGATCAACGACCCCTTCGAATGGACAAAGTCGCAAATCGTGAGTGTCACACGCTTCTCCTAGCTGCGTGCCTCATACAATAGACATTCTTATAGACTGAAGGCGTCGCTTCTCCGTCAATCTTGAAGAACCTGCTGACCGAGTTGGAAAGAAAGAAAAAGGTTGAATCAAATGAGGAGGAGGAGGCCATCATCCGCTGGGCGACCGGGGCGTTATTCGCAGGTAGGTACATTCCAGTAGACTAATTTTTTAACTGAAAAAGGCGCCGAGTTTAGCTGGAGCCGATACGGTACGGATATTAGTCCACCACCACAGTATTTGTACGCTTACTACGCATCTTAGATCGATGCTGGCTTGATGACTTTGACCCTTGCGATGGTGTTACATCCCGAGATACAGCGCGAGGTACAGGTTGAGTTGGATTCGGTGCCAGGGGAAGACAGGTTACCAGAGCTCAGCGATCGCGAATCACTACCGTATATGGGTAGAGTCGTAAAAGAAGTGTTGCGATGGAACTCGGTAGCACCACTCGGTAGGTGGATAAAAGCTTGGACGATGCAACTTTGTCACGTATTGGCTATAGGTATTCCACATATATGCGCACAAAATGACGAATACAAAGGGTATATGATTCCCAAGGGAGCGATTGTGTTAGTAGGCCATCTTACTCTGCGAAACCTTGCTAGCAACTAGCTGATCCCTGTCGAACCACACAGGATCGGTAACGTTTGGTGGGTTTCCTGCCTGTACCCGGTCTAGGGTATGTTAGGCGTGGTCTTGCACCGCGTCGCCAAGGCCGTCTTTGTAAGTTACGTTTTTTTCGTTCTCATGTTCTCCCGGCTGACAGGTCCGGTGTTGGTAGAAGCTTGTCGAAGGACAACGACGAAGGAGAAGGAAAAACGACAAAAAAAGCACTATTTATCATAACGTGAGTTTTTTGTCCACGCCCCTCGTTCCCTTGGGGGGGGGTTCTCTCTTTTTCCTGCAATTTCCAACCCACGGCTGATCGCTAATGTTTTGTTTTTGCCATAGGAATTTCCGCTGGACGCGAGAGCGCTCTTTATTTACTCCAGATCATCCAACGCACTCCGGCTGGAACTGCTCTCTATTCGAGCATGCGACTGACGCCTCGATCCGCACCGTTTTTGGACCCTCATGCTGTACCCTCCACTGGCCTACGTGCACACCCGCTCCAGTGCGTACCCAACGCCCGCAGGTACGCTCGGACCCGCCTCTATTGATCCCCGCAATCGCGCAGCCAGGTAAGTCTCAGCGTTTTCAATTCATAACCATGTATACTCACATGTTTTACACTCTAGATTCTTAGCTACGACGTCTCGCCGCAGTTGGACCGTGCCCGGTCGATAATATCCTTGGCCTCGGCCTGTGCACACAGCTGGTGTGACATGTGGCGAAACCCAGCCCTGCCGAGCCTCCACAGGCTGCCAGTCCACCCCAACCTGCGCCATCCACTTGTTGGTACTTCTTGTTTGTTATGTGTTTTTTGCGACTCCTATTTCCAGATATGGTGTCCCCGCTCACTCCGAAACTGCTCCAATCGGATGCCCCGCACGGCTACGACGCCTTTGGAGCGTGGACCCAAATACTCGCTGAGCTACTCATACCTGTTCACATTCATGTCTGGCCTTGTGTTTCTCCCATCCTTTTTTGCATGTGCCTGCATTACCGTTTGTACGGTATTCGGATGTACATGCACGCACACGCGTGATACTCAATGCATCTTGCTTCTCGCCCACGTCACACCATTAAGCATGGTAGTTCACGTCTGCACGGTTTGTTTGCTGTTGCAGTGCCTTGCACCCGCGCCTGGTTCTTGGTGAGAACTTCTTTTTTTTTCTTTTATATGCGTGCCTGTTCCTATGGCAAGGGGGAGATGCTAGGCTTTGTGTGCTAGTTAGAGCCTTATGGGTTCTACCTATGCCGGGGGCGTGCTACTGGGCTACCAGCTACCCGGTTCTAGTCCGCGCTAACTAGAAAATCGGGTTTTCCTAGTGATAATTTTGTTGCTCACAGGAAGATTCATAAGGTCTAGTGGAAGGTTCTAGATTGCTTAGTCAAGCCAATTTCAATTCCAGTTGCAAATTACATATGACTCACAATGGTGCAATCTGTTGATCAATGTATGCGTTCTGGTGGCTAGCATGATGCATATAAGCATTGCAAGCTTTGGAGTGATTCTCCAAGAACTTGACTCCTTATCCCACAAGACAAGTTATTCTCTATCTTCTGTTTGCACCTAGTTTCCCAACACTGGAATACCAATCACATCCCCATCCAACCAGTATGGAGAATATCACCCTAGAAACTGGACATTCCATGTCTGTTATGCATCATCACTATCCTGCACAGGCCAATGAAGGAATGGTACCAAGCAGGTAATATCCATTATTTATGAACTTGTGATGCATAGCTCAGCAAACTCCACAGTGTTGTTCAAGAGATGTGTGCCCAATTGCAGGACACCCAGGCAGAGTTGGAATATATCAAAGAAGCTATTAATCTCATGAATCAACGGATGGGTAGAATGGAAGAAGATATAGCTACTATTGCTGGGCAAGTGTCAGAAGTCCTGAGGCTATTGCAGGAATAAAGTGCTCATTTGGCTGATGTGATGTAATCAATTGAACCACCTGTTTCAGTAATGCTGTTGTGCCATGACCCTTGAGGGAGCAACATGAAGGATGAGAGCTTGTGTCCTGAGTTCTCCACTTCTCGTGGCTCACCCTGAACCTGTTCCGGTTGTCTCTGTCATGACCTGACACTGATTCCCCAACTATCAGGGAATCAATGTGTTACAATCACCATGGTTGGTGGGTTACATGACCAAGACATTAGGGTGTTTCACAAGGTCCACTGAACGGGCGCTGCATGAGGGTTGCACAAGTGGCTGCACGGATGGCTGCACAGATGACTCAGCATGGCTGCACAGCCGATGTACCGTTAGAATCGAGACGGCTGCATAGATGAATTTGAAATATGTTGTGTCAGCCACGTCATCACAAACCGCATGTTCTCGATTCACCCACCACTCTCGCCAATCTCTCGCGACACATGGCAAATTCTGAAAAGAAAAAGCAGTCGTGAGCTGAGGACATACCATGGGCAAAAAAGGAGTGCTGGCAAGCACATTTGTTCCTGTATTTGAGGGACAACCTGGATTTTTGACACTGGTATTTCTCCAACTGGTCAAAGCAGGCAAAAAAGGAGGATCAGAAGAAGATGGTGAGTAGTAGACTGCATGAACTAGGGTTAAGTGGTACTCATAGCCTTGTTAGACTGGGAAAGATAGCTGTAATCAAATGAACCAAACACTCGCGACATACATCTTTGTGGAGGATGAAGACCCAAACATTCGGGCTTAGTTTGCTGCCCGACCAGCCACATTCACCAATTCACTCAAGAACCAGTTGCAACCGTAAGTATATCTTCCCTTTATCTTATTCTGGTCATTCTCTAATTGATGTTTTACAGTCTATCTACAAAATATAAAGGATATGTCGCTCGGCTTGGTAAAACTGGAGCTGGACTGGCGCCCGAAGAGATCAGGCCTGGAGAAATTCATAACATGTTTGGTAAGTCAAAAACCAAACTTTACATGAGTGGATGCCCTGTCTAACTCTGTTTTAGACTTGATTGTGGCTGAGTTTCCACCTTTTGCCCAACTACATGAATGGTGGCACAGCCTCCCAAACTACAACCCAATTCACGTCTCGAACTCATGTGCTGGTCAGAACCCAGGCCAACGGGTTCTGGACTTGATGGGTGTAGGTGGGAATGGGTCGGATGACTTGGAGGAAGAGGGATTATATGAGGGGGTGGCTGGTGATGTCTTGGGTGAGGCAGAGGAAGTTGGGGGGGCTTTAGATGACATGGACACTTTGGCACGGAGGTTTGGGAAGATGGTAAGCCACCTGAATACAATTTTGGAGTGTGGCTGACTATCATTAACATAGGATCATGACCAGTCGAGCTCGGTCTCTGTTTCCTTATCCCCCACCCCTGCTGTTAAATCCAAGTCACCTTCCTCGGGCTTGATTGCATCTCAATCTTGGCCATCGATACCTCGAGTCTCAGTTCGGAAAGACCCCATCAGTACCCTGCTCGAAATCAAAGCTGAAGGCCACTGGCTATGTAAGGAGGAGCTGGACTATCGGAGGCATCGGTTGGAGGTGGAGTGAGAGCTGGGTTTAGCCCAGGTTAAGGAATGGGCCCAAAAGCACAAGTTGGAGCATGAGGCTGCTGAGGCAAGTGCAAAGCGACATCATGAGCCTGAGCAGTCCCAGACATGTTGAGATCACGCAGTGGAGGTAGCAAAGGCTCAGGAGAGGAGACTGTACTAGATTGAGTGCTACAGAACGAGTACAGCAGAGTATCTAGCTTTTATACAAAGGAGACATGGGCTACTTGGGCTGCGGATTGGCTCAAAACAGAGAGAGAATGCAGACAGAAGAATCTTCATGTGGACAAGACCACATGGTTACATCGTGAGAACCAAGACGACAATGACACGTAGCCGAAGGAAGATGATAATCATGGGTAATAGTAACAGTGTGAGAATAATACACACATAGACAATTGTCCTTGATAGTGTCCATCGGTAACCTGAGCAAGTGAAACTCCATGTTAGCATGGACTGGTCCTGACGCTGACTCACTCATATCCCAACACTCCCCCATGATGAGAAGCGTTGTTCTGGTGGTCTGTGGTCCAATGGACCCATCGGGAAGGTGGTGCTCTCCTCCAGGAATCGGTTTGTCGCTCGTCGTGGAGACAAGCCTCTTTGACCAGGTTGGCTGCCCAGTTGGTCTCCCCCAGGAGTCGATGAGTGAGAACCTCGTAATGAATGCGAGGTAGCGCCTTGGTAAGGAGGTCTGCGGGGTTGGTCTTGCCGGGGGTGTGGCATATGGTGATGCAGCATCTCTCCGTTGCTTCCTGAATGAATCGGTGATGGATGTCCATATGCTTGGACCGTGCGTGGAATTGGTTGTCCCGTGAGAGGGCAACTGCAGCCCGGTTGTCCATTGTGACGACAATAGGGCGGAGGAGAGGTCGCCCGAGGTCGCTGAGAAGTTGTCCAATCCATATTGCATGATTCAGAGAGAATGATAAAGGGAGGTATTCTGCTTCAAGAGTGGAGAGAGCGATGGTGGGTTGCTTTTTGGATGCCCAACTCACTGCTCCCCCAGCAAGAATATATACCTGGCCAGAGATGGACTCCCGATCCAGTATGTTCGTGCCCCAGTTGGCATCTGTGTAGCCGAGAGGTTCTATCTCGCCATATGGTCACGTGGAACTTGAATCCACGTAGCCAAGAAGTTCTGCATCCTTTCCATGGTATGTAATTCCAATATTGGAAGTACCTCAGAGATAACGATAGATTTGTTTGATCCCAGCAATGTGTTCTGGTCCAGGATTGGACGTGAACTGTGAAAGATGTTGTATGGCATAGATGATATCAGGTTGTGTTCCAAGCGCAAGATAAAGGAGTTCGCCTATCCGGGTAGCATAAGGAAAGTTGATCCGGCTTCCTTCATACCGCTTAAACTGTGTCCCTTGTGGCATAGGGAGTTTCGTAGGATTTGAATGTTCCATGCCAGCACATGTGACAATGGAAGTAGTGTACTTCTCCTGTGAGACTGTGATAGTCATTTCGCTTCTATCTCGGGTGAATCGGTAACCTAGGAATTCTTTGAGCTCACCGAGGTCCCTCATCTCGAAGAGTCCCATGAGTTCTTCCTTAACCTGATTTGCATGTCCACGAGTCGTGAAAATCGCAATGTTGTCAACGTAAACGGCCAGTATGGAGGTTTTGTTGTTTCGGATACTGATAAAGATAGATGGGTCAGCTGCTGTTCAGGTATATCCGAGGGTCTGGACTTTCTTTGTAAATTCAATGTTCCAGATGCGGGGTGCCTGTTTGAGGCCGTAAAGCGAGCCAATAATCCGAAGTACACGTCATGTACTGTCTTCATATCCAGGTATCTGTTCCATGTAAAGCTCTTCCTCGACTCGTCCGTTGAGAAAGGCGCTACAGACATCGAGTCTGTACATGTCCCAGTCGTAAATAGCTGCTAAAGCCAGGAGTATGCGTAGCGAGTCTGAGCGTGGGATGTGTGCAAAGACCTCACCGAAGTCAATGCCATATCGCTGGCCATAGCCCTTTACTACAAGTTGTGCTCAATAGCGAACGACTTCTCCATTGGCATTAGTCTTAATGACGTTGACCCATTGTGACTTGAGGGTTTTCACTCCAGGTGGCAAATCGACTAGCTTGAAGGTACCATACTTATCAAAGCAGGCCATGTCTTCGTCTCAAGCATGCGACCATTGATCTGCATCCCATCGGGTCAAAGTCTCTTCATAGGACGGATGGTCCTCGTCATGTGGTTGTGTCGTTGCAGTGTATGCGTATTCAGCCCATTCGCCTTCAACGCTGATTACCAAGTCATCAACCTCTTGTTCGCTTACTGAGGGAGACTTAGCTGGTTCATCCTTTGGATTAACAACCAGCTCTTTAGAAGTATCCTTGACCCATGGTTCAAGCCACTGATTGTTATCCGGTGCATCTTGTCCAGTCATGTTCAGCTTCGCATAGTCTGGTCGTGACATTGTGCATCTGGGTCGGTCAGAAGGGTATTCGACACCTGGAAGCTGTCGAGTGAAGCGTGGCTGCTTTCCTCTAGCCTTCTTTGACGGTGGAGGAGGAGGTGCTGGAGTAGACGATCCAGGCTCTGGCTTGGGTTTCGGCGGAGTTGACAGCTGGACCTTCGGATTAGGCACAACCACAGGAGAGCTGGCTGACGGGGTCGGGACAGATCCGCTTACTCCCCCTACAGCAGGCAACTCCGCCTCATCGAGGTCGTCATAGTCGATAGACTCCTCGGAGACACAAGGAACAAAGATCACATTCCTCGTTAACAGGATTTGACGCGAATCCGCCTTGTAATAATGGAACGCACGTGAGCTTTCTCCATATCCCATAAACCGGTACTTGTTAGACTTAGCATCCAATTTCTGGTTTCTACCAGACTGGTCAAGGACCCATAGCTCGGAGCCGAATTCCTTGAGACGGTTGACCTTCGCCTTGTTACCGAAAAATAGCTTGTAAGGGGTCTTGGCCGTGGCCTTTGTAGGGATATGGTTCTTGATGAAGTTGACATGTGCGACAGCCTCTTGCCATAGGAATCGAGGAAGACTATGCTGCATCAAGGATGCTCGAGCAACGTCCGTAAGAGTACAAATTGCTCGTTCTGCAATTCCGTTTTGCGAAGAGCTGTGTGTGGCAGTCTGTTCCTGAACAGTGCCTTGTCCGCGTATATAGGAAATCAACTCATCATTTCGATATTCTGGGCCTCTGTCGGTCCTGAACCTCTTGATTGTATTACCAGTTTGAGTCTTGATAAGTGCTTCAAAATCCTTATATCGTAGCCGGACTTCAGTAGTGGACTTCATAAAGTAGACGGCAGAGAATTGAGAGTATATGTCTATGAAAACGGCGAAGTACGAGTTGCCAAGTATTGATTGGACCTGTGCTGGTCCCCAGACATCTGATACAATGAGTTCGCCAACTTGTTTGTATTTTGTCCTGGATTCCTGTGGGAATGGCGCGACTGTTTGTTTCGCCTTGATACATGCTTCGCATTGGTATGACGTGGAGGACTCAGCTGTAACTGGAATATCCTCCAGATTTTCCTTAGCCATTTGCTCAATTGTAGATTGAGACGTGTGACCGAGTATTCGATGCCATTGTTCCCAGGTCTTAGCGTGAGTCGTTTGGGAAAGCGTAGTGTAGGCAAGTTGTACTGCAGGGGTCGAGTCATCCTGAGTAACAATCTCGAGATCCATAAAATAAAGTTTACTGCCCGTTCACTGGCTGCCATAGCCGATAATGGTGTTTGAACCAGGCGCAGAGATAGTAACCTTGCTGTGTTTGAATACTGAAGTTGCACCAGCGTGATCGATAGCCAGTATAGAGAAAAGGTTTGCTGTTAAGGCTGGTACGTGTGCACAGTCTCGAAGTAAGACTTGGCTCTTGGAGCCATTCGGAGTGATAAAATGTGCTTGAACATCGCCTCAGCCAATAATTGGGAAGGTAGATCCTCCTGCACCACGAACGATTTGGTTCATGACCTTGCGATAAGCTGAAAAGGAAGTAGCATTTTTCACAAAGTGAGACTCAGCTCCACTGTTCACTATCCAAGCTATATCTACATGCTTGACGCTCGCCATTAGAGCGTGTACTGTAACCTTCTCTTCTTTCGCAACATTCGCCTTGGTCTCATCCTTCTTCTTTCCATCTCATATTCTCTTGCGACACTCATTTTCCCAATGGCCATCCTTGTGGCAATAGTTACACTTGCCTTTGCGACGTTCGGTCGTTCTATTATTGGGCTGCGAGTTGCGATTGCTCGATGATGGATGAGACGACTTGCCTCCTCTGGGCCTAAATCCGTTACACCCTTTCTGTTGTGCAAACATAGCTGATTCTCCCTCCTTCTTCTCATGATGCTGGCCTTCCACCATGACCTTGCTCGTTATGGTCTTCATGACCTCATCATGTTTGGTTGTGTCCGAGAGATCTCGGAGATCGTGCTGAATCATTTGGATAAAAACATCCCAAGAGGACAGGAGCGATGCAGGTAGTTGAATCGCCCAGTTGAAAGGTTTGACGTTTTGGTCGTTGATCTGGTGTAGACCATCATACCAGGAGCGCATAAGATGGACGTGGTCTTCAATCTTTGTTGAATCATCCATTCGGTGCGAGAAAAACTTTCATCGCAGGTCGATAACCTTGACCATGTCGGAGATGTCATAGAGCTGACATAAACGGTCCCAGGCATCCTTGGAGGTTTCAACAGTATGAATGTTCACGAGAACGTCATCAGTGACGGACCTTTGTATCGTTCCAAGAGCCTTCCTATCGTTTTTCTCCCATTCTTTTACTACGTCGGCAGTTGACCCTGGTGACAGTTGTTGTTTGGTACCTGTGACATAATCCCAGAGATCATTCTCAAACATCCAATCTTCAACAAGTATCTTCCACATTTTCCAGTTGCTTGGACCAGCGAGCGGGGTTATAAGCAGTTGGGTTGCTGACATGGCAGTATTTGCCAGTGTTGTAGGAGTTGTTGTGGTAGCACCTTGGTTTCCACCAGTTTGCGAGCCTGTCCACATGCTGGGATACGGTTGAGGTGGGTACGATATGTTTGTTGTGTTGGTGGTACGCGATTACGTAAAATTTGAAAGTGAGCCTGTTTCTCCTAGCAGAGGAGGCTCACCCGAGGCTCGAAGCGCCAAGAACCACGGATAAGCGCCGGGTGCTTAGCAACAAAAGTTCAAATACGAAGCGAAAAACAGTTTTTCTTGAGTGTACAGGTGATTTACAGGCTAAATAAGCGTAATATGCACCTTATAAATGATAAAACAAATTCCCAAACTAGAAATCTAAACAGAAAAAGATGTGTTGTGTTATGTAATGCATACATCCTGAGATTCGAAGTCTTCACTAAGACTTTGAGTTAAATCCAACTTATCTGAACCTAACTTAGGTTAGATATTGGCTTAGATAAGATAAGGGAATTTTTCTATATATTTTAGTATTTTTCCCAAGCCTAGTCGATAAGGAAACAGAGGAGATATAGAATAGCCCCTATCTCCCCTTTGTGTCACACTTACCCCAACTTAGCATTTAGCCCCTATGCACTCATTACTATAAAAGGAAGCCTCCTGACCATTTGTAGCAACACCAAAAAGGGTTTTAATGGCTGGAGCAAAATCCGCTTCCCTTGATCACCTGACTCAGGGGTTCAGAGCCAGTTATAGTAGACCAAGAGGAGTGCTTAAGGCTAAACAGGGTTTGCCCCCAACGGCAGACTGGCCCCATAATAGATCACACTCGTATATTCCTTACATTCTGTAGGACTCCTTGAATCAGCCAAAATAATTGATTCCGGGTTTGTGGGTCGGCCAGAAATAGGTCATGTGACCATCTTGCACGATACACCGCCAGGTGACCGGGGCTAGAAATTGATTGTGACATTCCAAGGATGGTGTAAGCATCACGAACCTGCTAAATCCAATGGATGGGACATAATATGAAAATT
>WSTG01001054.1:0-11879 GCA_019616325.1 Ceratobasidium sp. 394
GAGGCTGCAAAAGCCTTCTTCACTTTCCCATTTATCCAACAATTTTCCCCGGGGAGAAACCCCCATCTCCGCTGGAGTGAGGTGTGGATGGAGGTCACGTGGTGGTCTGGCGACTGCGCGTACCTATAACGCGTGCTCAGTTTGCACGTTCTCCACCAACATGTTGCGATATCCCTCCCTTAGCGTCTTTTATAGTGTTCCAGAGCTGACTAGACTCGTGAATTCTTACTTGGAGCCGTGTCATAGTGTTCCTTTCGCCTGTTCAAACCGGTCAATCTTCTACGAACTGATGCCCTTGCTTTGGAAGATCGTGAGGAGCAGGGATCAATTCTTCCCGCTATTGCCGGTGGACAGAAATATAGGTCAACGAACAAGTGAACCATCCACGGTAAGCATCGTATAACTATCCACTATCGTAAGTGATTTGGGCTCAAACACCGGGTAGGCATTGCAGCTCGAGACAGACTTCTCTCGGTTTAAGATCTACGCGCCGTGGGTCAAACACCTTGAATTTCGCGGGGGCCGTAGGCTATCTCAGGGACAACTAGACTCGCTCTATCGCTATTCTGCAACGCATATCCTCCTACCGAACCTTCAATCTATCACTTTCGCAAACGGTGGTGGTTTTGCTCAAATTTCCTGGATGATGCCATTTTTATCGCCGTCCTTGACAACTATCGAGATCGGGTCTCTCAATCACGAATCGGCCCCCAGTATCTCATTGTCGGCTTTTGCGATTTTACTGGGCGCCCTGTCCAAGACATGTCCCAACCTACATACACTCGCCGTTCGTACTTCTACAGTATCGGCATTTTGTGCTTCCGATATCACCCGGATTCTTGGGTATGCTACTGGCGATCACAAACTTGAGCTTGAGGACTCAGTTAAAAATGGCCCTACTCGGGCTCTTGCCAGTGTATGTCCCCTTGTCAGTTTCACTACGTCTAGCAATAGTCTTGATCGTGCTAGCTTGGATTTGATTGGCGCTTGGCCATTGCTTGAGCGCCTTGAAATCGAGGTAGATTGGGAGGTGGATCCCCTTTTTTCGGGGCTAGCAGAATCGGCATTCCCTTCCCTGAATCATCTGGCGTTTTATTTCCTCTCTACGGAGAAAGCGTTAGGCATTTTCCGAGATGCTCCTAGAGCTCTCATGGGCAAGTTGCACTCGATTAAGCTAATATCATCCAGCGGGCCTGAAGGGTTTCCATTTGGTCTCCGAATTTTGTCAGTTCTGGCCAAACGTAGCCCGCATCTTCAAAATCTATGGATACGTCTTTGCGACCTTGATTACTTGGTCTACAGCACCCCAATATCCGCGCTGGGTGTCTTACAAAAACTACCTCTTCGGAGCCTATACATAGAAGGCATAAGTCTGATCGAGTGTGACAACATCCCGAACCACTTGGCTACGACATTCCCCAGTTTGAAGGATATTGGTTTTCCTAACCATCGGACAGTCCTCGCCGACCTTCAGATGTATTGCAACAACCTGCCTCAACTGGAGTCATTGTGTCTCAGCCTCGGAGCTGAATCACTGTTATCTGACTTGGGTGTTACTCTTGACAACATTGAACGTTATCGTCAGTCTCGGTTTCGCACCTTTGACGTCAGGTTTCACGGGAAGAGCCGAAACGAGAAAATTCCAAAGCTCAGCTCTTATGGATACCACGAAATGGCATTGTTTGTAAGGTGGGAAGCGTGTATTCTTACTTTGAATATTTTGCTTACCGCAGTATGTTAGATACCTCTTCTCCTTATGGCCAAATCTGCAACTTTTCGAAGAAAGAATTCCTTCACGGGACTCTAATTCCGACATACAACTGTGTACGACCGAATTGATCAATAAGCACCTTGCTGCGCTTTCCTATTGCAATCGCGATCCCACAGTCAATTACGAGGACATTAGCGTTCTCAATGAAGAGTCTTGGAGGAAGTGTTTGCGTGGCATCCCACCTCGTTTTACCCGAAATGGTTGAATTACGCCTAGTTCTCATATTGGCCTGTCCTCGTAGTATATAACCGTATCACGGTAATTCGCATTCCTTCTTTCTTCCAAGTACATACATTTGATAGTTCAGAGAAATTACTACACTCGAAGTTGCGATCTCTGCATTGAGCCCGCTACAACGGCTGTCCCTTCATATGCTGTACCTGGAGGGGATATGCCTGACCGAGTGCGAAAACGTACCAAGGCACCTAGCAGCAATATTTCCCACACTGCGAGAGCTTGGGCTGCCCGACTATCAAATCACCTCCGCGGACTTGCGGATATATCAAGCTAAATGCCGCAACTACAATCTTTGTGCCATGGTGTTAAACTCGAATCATTATCCTCCAATATAACGCCTAAACTTAGCGATATCCAACGCCACCGCCAATCTCCATTCCGTACCCTTCAAGTCAACTTTTTCGAGCCGACCCGGGCGCTTGGTTTGCGCAAAAGGATCAGTTCTTGCACGTACAATGAAATCAGCTTGCTAATCCGGTAAGAAATGCATCTCATTCAAATGACTCTCGCACAATAGTTCAATCTTATTAGCCATCTCTTCTCATTGTGGCCGAACGTACAACTGTTCGAAAAGCTCAATAAACTCGGATGGCCGGACTTTAAGACTCGGATACCTCGCGACATAATGGAGCTAATCAATAAATATTTGGTGGGACCTTTCTGTAGCAACTGGTACCCTACAATAAACTATGAATCCGTCACTACCCTCAGCAAAGAGCTGTGGAATGAGCGTTGCCGGCTCGGCGAGTTGGGTACCTCGATTGGTGGAACCGTTGAATATTTACCTAGACTCTATCACCTACGCCAAATGTTTCTATCTAATAAATGCACTTCAATGAACTATGATAATGTAATACTTCTCTACGCCGGGTCGAAATCAAAATCTTAGTAAATATAACTATGTATGCGTAGAGCTACGCAGTTCCGACTATGATTAGGTTGTTTCACTGCTTACTACTCCGCATTCACCATTTTTTGTTGTATAGATAACCACATATGCGAATCAAAAAATAACGGCCATGTAGTTTTCTCTCAGGCGCGGGGAGTCCTGAAACTCGCTGAGCTGGCGCCTGTAACAGCGTGGCAGTCAGCCGGCTGACAAGGTTTAGATCAATGTTTGCTCTGCGGGCATCCCACTTCTTGGGGGCGTGATTAAGGAAGTAGGTTAGTGAGAATCGATGCCAATGATGACTGTGTGATGTGATAAAGATACATTTTCAATCACTTTCAACCGAAATCCCGCTTGAAACCAGATCACGTGGCTATGTGGCAACTTATCTGCCTGCCACCTCATCCCCACTACATTCTACCACCAAAGTTTTACTTGCCCCCAGACTTTTGACTTGTATCAAAGTGCACCAACAATGGATCCAGCTAGTTTGTACAGCAATCCGGACAATCCTTTTGCCCGCACCATTGAAGCCACAATCTCATACGACACATCGCTGATGGAAAAGCGGGACGGAATGTTTCGTATAGCCCCAGGAGAGACACTCGATGACCCCGATCGAGTTCTATTGGACGCGGAAACAGACGGTCAGAGGCAAAGTTCACTGCCTCCTGGCCCTGCATCTCTCCTCTCAAAATCCAAGATTCAGGACGACTATAAAAAGTTGTACGACGCCAGTGTTGGCGAAGACAAGGTTCGTGTACGACAAATGGTGTTGGTCCAAACGCCTCGCTTCGTGCGGTCACCGCTTGAAACCTTGTCTCCCAGTATGTGCCAATCCTTTAACCCGTCTCATGTTTAGATGATCATAAAATTGGCTCCAGTTACATTATCCGAGATGATGATACGCACAGTCCACAAGGTTGGTTCACTGTTCCATAGTTTGAGGCATTGCTAGCTGAGCTCCTTTTTTATCCTAATAGAAGAATTATCTCCTGTGCAGAGTCATTTCACCGTCAGGTAAAGTTCAAATCGCGTATCGATTGGTTGATCTCCTCACATTTGTGTTGGGCCCTCCGAAGTTCGCATGGTGGCAATCCAAGCCGCGATCGAAGACCAAAACGGCGATGTGGCTGATTTGGCACTTTACCATTCCTTCGAGACCAAGGAAATGGAACGTGACGATATTGCTAGCCTCTTACCCATCGGACTTGTTATCCTAATCCGAGAGCCACTTTTCTGGCTTGGGACCACCGGAGGCAACCCAACCATTCGCGTTGATTCACCAGCAGACGTCATCTTCCCAACATACAATGACCCGGTACTTCAAAGGCTTCCAGACGCTTGGAAAACCCTGGAATATCCCGATGCCCAGGGCTACAGGGAGGCCGGCAACAAGGCCTTCAACAGGGGACACTTAGAAGTGGCTATCCGCGCATATACATACGGGCTTGCCCTCGACCCCTCCGCCTCTCTCTGTCGCTCCAACCGAGGCTGGTGCCACTTCAAGCTTGGGAATTTCTCATCTGCGTTTTCCGATCTTCGCGCCGCATCGGAAGACGAAACACTTCCTGCCGATATCCGTAATAAAGCTCGCTACCGAATGGCACTAGTATATTATGCGATGGATAGATTTACGGACGCTATGGAAATTGTGAACGATGGTGTTTCAGCAAAACTTTCCCCAGAGCTCTTCGATGCGCTGCGCGAGAAAATTGAATCAAGATTGAAAGAGCAAGCGCATGGCGAGTACGACTGGTTTGGGCTTCACAAACAAGCTGGTACGAACCATGCTCAAATGTTGGATGTCGCGGACTATATTGGGCCTATCACCGTTGCGGAAATGCCTACTAGAGGCGGCGGACGAGGAGTATTTACGACACGTCGCGTTTTAGCCGGCGAGCTCTTGGTGAGTTGGTTCTTGAATGGTCGCACCCCTTTGTACTAACGCGCGGGCTGTACAGATTGTAGCGAAGCCTTTTGCGTTTGCTTCACCCGCAGAGTTCCCCAAAGATATGCTTAGGTGTTGCCATCCTGGGCGTACGATGATCACGGGCAAGTCTGCCCATGAACTTACCGGGAGGGCCGCCCGGCGCTTGATGGGAGACCGTTCCGGGGCTGGAATCTTGTTCCGTGACCTTTACTCTGGCGAGAACAACAACGTGGACTCCTTATCAAAGGGAACAGGCGAAACTGAAAATTCGACCTTCTTGGCGACCACGGGACGTCATTGGACCTTATCCGACGACTACGAGAACGATCATATTGACATTGAAGAAATCAGAGGGATAATCAAAGTCAATTCTTTCCAGGACTCAGTAACGGGATTTCCTCACACGGAATCTGAGGGAATATACCTGATTCCATCACTCGTCAACCACTCCTGTGACGGGACCGTTGTCCGGTTCACTGTTGGGTCGATAGTCGTCATGCGAGCATCACGCAGCATGCAAGCAGGAGAAGAGGTCACTTGCTCTTATATCGGTGGGCGTTCCGATACTAGCGTCTTGAGCAGGGAGCCCGCACTCGCACAGTGGTTTGGTAACTGCGATTGCTCGCTATGTAAAGCGGACCACCTGGATGGGGAGGAGCGATGCACTCTCCGCGAGGCTTACGACGAAGAAATTCTCGGTGTACGAATCGCATTGTCTTCGGAGAACAGGCTCCAGTTCCGGCTGCAGCTCGAAGAACTGGTCAAAAAAATTCAAGGGACCTACCTTACGACGAGAACTGCACCCATGCACATCCTTGGGCTGGCTCAGCGGCTAGTTGGCTTCGCAAACAAAGGGTTGAACACGACTCAAGCAATCAAGGCCTACACTTCCGGGCTAGAGTCACACGGAATACGTTTGAAAAAGACTGCCCCGAAGCGTCCCCCTACCAACTACTCTCAGCTAAACCGCAACTCCCTCATCATACACACCGACAGTTTCCCTTCCCAACTTGATTACATTTTCAGGTGCATCAAGGTGATGTGCGTATTGGCGGCTTTACACTACGAAGTTCGACAAGCTTCACAAGCGCGTCATTGGGCAGTTGCCGCCCTATGGAGTAAGTCATTCGCTAGCTCTTAGCTGCTACTTCGTATGGTTCAAGCTGACGCATGTTTGATCCAAAGCACACGGAACATTCTACGGTCATGGGAAACAATACTTATGGGAGTCGACACAAGCAAACAACGGCGTATTAGTGAAGCTGCTAGAAGGCTTCGAATAAATTCAGAAAGGTAAATACTCGCTTTCGTGGAGAATTCAACCATCTGAATATATGCTTTAGCTTGCTATTTAGTATCATTGTCCTCAAATGTCATATCATTACTACGAAGTTCCGACTCGTTTGATGCGATGTTGTTGTTGTCATACGGTGAATATTGAAATTTTACTGAGTATATGCGTGTCACGTAATTGCACGGAAAAGAGATAGGACAATGCTGAAGGAGAAATCATACCGAGTCAGTCCCATTAGCCAGCCTCACTAGTTCTTCGTAATCTCCGCTCTTGCTGCACATGGCGTGGAATGCTCCATTCCTTCTCGCAAGCAGGTTGCGTGGAGTATTGTACTCGATCACCCGTCCAGCGTCCAAGACAAGGATACGATCGTAATCTAAAATGGAAGTTAGCCTCCAGCCTTGGCTTGCAAAGAAATGTGTACCTATGACGGTCCTAAGACGATGTGCGATAGTTAACAAGATAGCGTGGCCGAATTCTTCACGAATAGTTCTTTGGATTCTGCAAGAGAAGCTGGTTAGGGGTACGTAACCGTAACAGTGC
This sequence comes from Ceratobasidium sp. 394, assembly GCA_019616325.1. Taxonomy (NCBI): domain Eukaryota; kingdom Fungi; phylum Basidiomycota; class Agaricomycetes; order Cantharellales; family Ceratobasidiaceae; genus Ceratobasidium; species Ceratobasidium sp. 394. The sequence continues at coordinate 6,668 of WSTG01001054.1, forward strand.
TGGATTTACTTTGCGTCGATCTGGAAGTCCACCTTAAAAATGGATATTAGCGATGTATGCACTGAGAGTTCGTAAGGGTAAGGTCCTACCGATGCAGTAGATTCATCCATGACGATAACATTGGATCTTCGTAAAAGACTATATAATGGGTAATCAATCAACGTTAACACCAATTCGAAACAGTTCACTTACGCCCTAGCCAAGGAGAGCAGCTGGCGTTGGCCATGGCTAAAGTTATTCCCACCATCGCTAACCTTTGTTTCCAACGTCAACTCGGGTTTCCCAGATCCAATCGCGGCTACGGTAATCTCTGCAACAGCAAGTGTTGACGCATCGCTGTGTAGGCCTCCTTGTGAGCTAGAGCTTGGAGGGGTCGCAGCTGGGGAAGGTTCTGGGGAGTGAGGGGCGACCAGGTGAACTCGCTGGAGGATATTTATAAGCTCTGCGTCACTAAATTCGTTAAATGGGTCCTATGCAAAACTCGTGAGCTGTGATTCTTCGTACTCTATTTCCCTCGTCTTACCAAGTTGTCGCGGATGGTTCCGTTGAACAAGACAGCATCCTGAGGTATCAAGGTAATACACGAGCGCTAAAAGAAACAAGAAACCGTCAGCGGTTGCCTCATACCGAGAGGAATCCGAGTCACCAAGTCATCAAGTCCAATGGACGTAATATCTACCAAGCCATCAAGTATGATTAGCCGAGTGTGGGAGGGATTAGAGTCGAGGAGCGCACCAATACCATCCAATGTAATATTTCCGCCGGCCGGATCAACGAACCGGAACAAGGCTAGAGCGAGAGTGGATTTCCCCCTATAAGACTATGAATGAGCTGAACTGGAGCCGAGTCTATTGTTCCACTCACGAGCCTGTGCGACCCACAATACCAATCTTCTCGGACGGCTAAGATGAATTAACCAAGGGGTTAGAAACTCCATAATTAGAAAACCAATCCTCGTACCTTTGTTTCAAATGTAACGCCCTTCAAAACAGGGGGGAGATCGGGTGCGTAGTGAATAACGAGGTCCTCAACAGCGAGCGTTCCCGTGGCTGTCGAAGGCCAGGCAGCGGGCGGTCGGTTTGACTCAATGACAGCCGGTGGTTCCGAAGGAAGTTCGAGATATTCTTGAATGCGCTCAACGGAGTTGACTAGCAGGAAGCGTTGGATGAGGGAGACACCAGAGCGGGAAGAGTAGAACTCACGTGATTGTTCTAATTCCGTCCAGTAGCGAAGTCCCCAATAAAGCTGCGACGCAAGTAACTTGGCCGGGTTTACCTTCTATGAATAGTGGAGGTACTTACCGACCGAACATACTGCTGAGCCTGCACAACCACAATGCCGGTTAAACCCGCGTTCGCGCCCACCACAAGCGACCCGGTAGTGGCCACCAAAACCGATATTGCGCCTAGAGAATCGAATCGAACAAGCAGCCAGCGGTTGCACATCCAATAGTAATGCACGGCCGCCAGCGTACGGTCAAGACGTTTGTACATGTTATTCAGGAAATATCGCTCCACACCAAACGCCCGAACTAAACCAATCGTTAGCTACCTAGCCCAGACCGTGATATGGCCCTCACCTGTTGCGATACCTAGAACAATCTCACCGAAAGACGAGATGATAGGTGAGCGGCTGGTGGCATGGATGCGAGTAAGATCCCGTGCAGCTACTACATATCCTCGAGCAAACCACAGATGAATGTATGCGATGACAACTGCGGGAATGATAAAGGGCGGCACTGCATAAACAATAGTTCCCACCGCCACGACGAGAGCAATGACTTGAATAACGACGTTCACGATGTAGTTTTGTAGACCTGCATGGAACTGCGTTAGTTGCGAAGAGAAACAGATGATGTACTGCGCACCTGAGTCGATGTCATCGATATCTATTTGGATGTTAAACTTAACGGCAGACTTCGCTCAAGAAACCTGAAGAACAGACCTTTGCTAAATGCGACATGGGTTATAAAAGTCAGAAATTGGTTCTACCGCAATGGTTAGAGTCGCATACCTGAAACGGTTCAAAATACGACCTGAAGGAGTTGTGTCGAAGAAGCGGCTTGGTGAGCGCACGACCGATCGAAGCATCCTCTCAAACAAGACGCGGGAAGCACGCAATGTGGACGTAATCCGAGGGATTTGGTTGAGAACTCGAACGGCGATTATCCCACCCTCTGCGGTTCGTTAGTTATGTATGCGTGATTGTCTTGGCTATAGTGAATAGACTCACGAATCCCAACATATATTAAGAGATAGGGGACGACATTATCGCTGGCCGAGGGTAAGTTGAGGCTAAGTAATATTTGCAGGTGGGACGAGGTGTTTGACTCGGTCTCATAGCTCTCGCTCCAACCTAGTGCTCTTCGTGAATGCACTGGCGGCACGACTTCCGAACCACTCACGTTTGATCCAAAATTTCTGAACTAATTGCACCAGATTGAACAGATAGAATCAAACGTCCGGCCGAAGGTCGCATAGTGGAATACTCACTAAGTTGGTCTACAGCCAAGAACAGGATTAAAAGACTAAATAGCCAATATGACGCGGCCGCTAGATATGTCTTGTAAACCCTAATCTTCACGTTTCCTCTACAAACGTGATTAGCTTACGCTCGTACCCCCGACCGCCAAACATACGTTGATTTTGTCTCATCCTCGACCAATTTCCGCGCATCTTTGGCGTTCTTTGGCTTGGAATCGTTCTCATCGCCTTGATGCTCTTGTTTGTTGTTTTGCACCTCCTTTTGACCGGTTCGAGTAGATACAAGTGCCCCAGACTCCCGAAGCTCCGCAACGGTCCCCTGCGCCTCGATTTGCCCTTCATAGAGCTTGACGACCCAAGAAACCGAAGGTAGGACAAGATCTACGTGATGTGTGACAAGCACGACGGTACGATTTTTCATGAGGGGACCCAAAAGACATTTTTGGACGAGATGTTCGGCAGTAGGTGCATCAACAGCTAAAGAAAGTATATCAGACCAACATGTTATATGGACTAACGTGTTGCAATAAGCAAAATACCTGACAAGATATCGTCCAAGATTACCACTTGTGTCCGAGCATACACAGCTCGTGCCAGTGCGACACGAGCCTTTTGGCCGCCAGAAAGCGATATACCTTTTTCGCCAATTTCCTATTGAGCCGTGTTAGACCGATTTAGCTCACTAGGTCTAGGGTCGATACACACCGTCTCATCCCCATCTTCAAAAACAGCCAAGTCGGGCAACAGTGCACAGCAGCTTAGCGTACGCTTATACCGGTCTTCGTCGAATGGGAGCCCGAATAAGCTATTGAAGAAATATCAGAAGAATCCCGATGATCACCCGTAGAGGGACCTACATATTGTCCTTGATTGACTCTGCAAGAAGCGGCAGTTAAAACTAGATGGGTCAATCCCGGCGATAAACTCACTATACTGTAGCCAAGGCTGCTGCGCACAATAACTAATAGCCGTTTGCAATCCGGTTTTCTCGTTCAAGCGTGTCGGTTCTTTGGGGAGGTATACTTCGCCTTCTACTCGGTCCATCTCGCCAAGCAGAGCAGAGAGTACTATCCCGACCCCAAATGTTAGGATAATGTTCTGCGAGTCGCCAAGTTAACACTCACAAGACGACTTTCCGCTCCCCGTCGGCCCGCATACAAGGGACAAGGCACCTTCTGGAAATATCACGCTCACATTCCTCAATTCGAATGGGGTTTCCTCCCTAGCTTGTTCGGCTTCTGTAGTTTTGCCGTCCTTGACTTTCCTAAGCCGCGTAGACACTAGAGCCGCGTTCCAGGATCTCTTCACCCTTCCCAGTATTCCCGGTTTTTGATCGCTTGGGCTTTCGTCCACCTCGACGGCCAAAGAGCGCGTCCATCGAAACGTAGCATCCATACAACCGAGGCGGCTGTCGACGGGGGCATGTGGAGGTAAGGGTGATCGTTTAAGAGAAGAAACATATTCGGGGACTTCCTCTTCGGAGAGATAACCTTCGATTCGCTTCAGTGAGACGCTTGAGATAAGGAACCTGTTCCACCAAGCGCCAGTAAAACCATCATCGAGGATGAAATTTCAAAAGCGACTTACCAATTCGCAATCTTCGGCAACTAAAATACCAATCGCATATCAGAAATCCATACACATACATCCACCCAATTTACCGTAATCGCCACTCACCTGCCCTAAACTGTGCCCCAACATCGCAAACACCGTGATACACGGAAATGCAACATCCACCGTCAACTCCTTCTTGGCTACCAGGGTGTAAAACGCGAAGCTGATCGCTGAGACCAAAACTGGCACCACCTCCCACACCAAATTCATCGAAAACGCCGTCAACTTGAGTGTCTTTAGCCATTTGAGCTCGTCCTCTCGTGCCTGGAGGATGCGAGAGATCCAGCGAGACTCCCAGGCGGAGTACTTTATAAACTTGATAGCGAGTATGACTTCGTTCATAGCGCGCATGCGTCGGTCACGGATGGTGCTGATTCCGCGGAGGAGTGAGCTGGTACGCCGAACGAGGAGGGTGTTGAGTGGGAGCGCGAGAAGGACGGCGACGTAGCCTGTAAAGGCCGTCCAGCCCGTCAACTTGTAGAGCATCGTACCAGCAATCACGATGCTTAGGGGCGTGTCATAGAGGTACTGACATTCTGATCAGTATTAAGACTGAGTAGCGTCGACGGATGACTTGCCTGTGCCGTCCCGATAAACCTCGCAACCTTCATTGAATCCGTCGACACAAGCGAGACGATCTTTCCCACATCCGCACTAGCCGGATCCTGCGGCGCGCCTCCATCCCCCTTCTTACCCTTGCCCGTCCCCTTCCCCTGACCCGCCTTTGCATCGTCCTTTTGTACAGTCCCAGTGATATCTTTATGCCTCAACGCCTTTTCATACACGCTCGCAATGAGTTCACCTCGGATCCTCACAGCGGCGCGACGTGCAAAGTATAGGTGTTGTAGTTCGCTTTGGGATTTTACAAGTTGACAGATGAACGCGGCGATGGCGAAGAGGTAGGCGTCACTACGTTGTAGGGGACGTAGAGACTCGTTGACGGAGATAGACATGGGCAGGTGAATACTAGGAGCGAGGAATAAGGTGTGGTAAAATGGTAATATTGTATTTGGTGGTTGGGATGTAGCAGCGGGGGTGGGGTCGGCGGGGTCGGCGGCCATAGCTCGAAGGATGAGCGCCAGAAAGAAAGGGGCGGAAAAGTTCATTAGAGTTGA
>WSTG01001055.1:0-11874 GCA_019616325.1 Ceratobasidium sp. 394
TGGCTCGCAGCTGGGTTGGTAGGAGACTCGTCTTCATCGCCGTCATAGACGCAGTCGGGTTGAATGGAATCGAGGGGAAGACCCTGTTTGACCAGATTTCCAACCGCAGCGGCGTGTGTCCGTAGACAGGCCTTGCACGGACGACCCGCGTCGCTAACACCAAGTGAGAAAACGACGCATCGCTCGACCGGGGGACCTACCATTTCTGAAAAAACAACCGGGGTAAGTCAAAGGACCGGAACAAGCAAACATAAACTCACCATCTTGCGTTTGCGACATTGCCTACATGCCTATCTGCCGGTAAGCACGAGATCATACTATTGTCGACAGAACGCACCTGGTTGCGCTTGAGGGTGTTGGCCGACTTTATATGCTGGCGCGGAGCCGAGGTTGCGCCAGGCGAGGTGGGGTGGGGATCCGAACCCGATGCAGCCGACGTAATCTTGGGCATTCTCGACGCAGAGAAGAATTCGGGGGGTTCTGGGTGCCTTGGCCAACGACCGGTCGCCTCGGGCTGCCTTATAACATCGCCCGAGGGCTCGTAACGTAACCGGCGCCATCATAGCAGATCCGCAGTGGCAGTGCCTCCCATCAAGATCAGCTTTTTGTGACTCTTGCTGCGCCCAAATGGATGCCGACTAGTTGCGCTCGGCTCCGTGTTTCACACACGCGCCCGCTATGGCTCGGCCCTCGGAACCTTTTCACAACGCATACACCTCTCGATTGCGCCACCCGACTGCGTCCGTAGGCTGGCCCACTCGACCTCTTGCTGCGCGATAATCGAGTGCTGATACATCAAGCATGATTCTTGCTGCAGCTCTCATGCGCATCTCTGCTTTTGGATACCCCCCTGCTGCGCCGTAGCCCCCCCGAATTAGACAGAGATCTGGGGCAGTACATACCCTCCGTGTACCACTCGAATCGGACCCTCGGCGACACACGGAGGGACCTCACCAGGCGTTCTGGGACCCGGACTTGCCTGAACAGACCCATCTACCGCTCATGGACTCACCCCCAGCACAGCTATGCTCCAGTTTTTCGCCGAACTCAGGCGCCCATATACAACGTACGAGCCCCAAATTTGATCACGAAGCAACGAACACCAATATATTATATCCGCGGCAAGGCGTGGTCGCACCTGTCAGGATAACATGCGCTTCCTCTACGTCGTTTTACTTTCGGCCTAACGTTATTCGTTTGGGGAGATCCTCTTTCGCCTATCGGTTTATCGTGAATGGATCTAGAATAGCTCTTCAGGCGTGCATTGCAGTGCATCAGAGAAGGAAGAACGTCAACCCAGAACTTGTGGCTCTCAATCTCAACTACGGCCTCCTCCCACAGGCGTATGTCTGACTCGGCTCGAACCTTGTTCCTCTCATCGTAGCCTGAAACATGATGCTTGAATATCCCCTGACTAATAATCTCATTCTAATCTGACTAAACCATGGTGTGGATTGGAACACTTGGAGCTTGGAGGGACGACTGACTCGACAAGGCACGGAGAAGACGCGTGGTCGGCTGTGAGGCTCCGAAGCCACTGACGCGGCTGGCATCTTGGCGTGGTACGCTTTGGCTCGGTTTGGCGCTCTCTGGTGGCTCCCTACTGGCTCTCACCTCACCGGCCCGTTTTGATCCTTTCGTATTTCACTCTGCACTCGGCAGCTTTTCTATTGCGAGGTGGCTTGCGACGCCAGCGACACGTCGCTGTCTCTAAACGGCCACGGCAGTGCTGCTAAACTAGGAAACTAGATTTCAAAGGACATATCAGCCTTCATCCTACGCCCGTGCGACTCCCCTGGGCTCTCTACACCTCGACTCCGTCTCTAACTTGGCGCTGATGAATACTATTACTCATCTCTGTTCCGTGTGCATATACCCTGGGATTCAGTGGGTGGAGGGAGAACAGTGAAATGCTAGGCTTGGGAAGTAGAATAGGTTATTCCTGTGGTTGAGGTGAGCTCGTACACGTTCTTTCTAAAGCGGCTAGCTAACCAAGGTAAGTAATCCCGAACGATACAATGCAGAACACTGGTTCATCAGTCGCTCGGATCCTCGACCAAGCTGCACGGGTGGGAGCAGGCGCTTTGCCACCGTATTCAGTCATCCGTTTTCTCTCTCCAAGAAGTAACCCCGGACGATACAATGCGGAGAGCAGACGCGTCGGTTGCTCGGATCCTCGAGCGAGGCAGGCGCTTTGCCACCATATTCAGTTATCCGTTTTCCCCCTCCGAGTGAGTTTCTTTCTGTCGATCATGCAAAAGCGATCTGCTGGCTTACAGCGTATTGGTACCGTTGCGCAAGAAGTTCATGTGCATGCGTGGATAGATGAAGCGGAACACAGCATACTCCTTTCTCGCATCCCCGCCGTATCTCCTTGACTCGGCGGCGTGCTGCTGTTACCCTCCCTTGGGTACCCAGTCCTTGGCCTTCCGTTGTAGCCAACTGATTACTTTGTTGCCTGAGGATATCGGACAACTATTGGACTCGTTCCATCCCTATACCATACCGTAGCCTCAACTCAGAGACACGCTACTATGACCCCCCCCCCCTCCATTGCCTACCCAGTCCTCGGTATCTTGCTGTAGTTAACCGAAATCAGACAACGACTGGACTCATTCCATCCTATACCATGCCACACCGTAGCTTCGACTCAGAGGCATGCGGCTATTACTCCCCCCCCCCCCCCGGCTGCCCATTCCTTGATACCCTTCTATAGCAAATTGAAAGCATTTTGTCGTCTGGAAATAACAGACGAATAATACACCCGTTCCATTGCCTATGACAAGTCATACCGAACGACAGAGACTCGCAAATCCCCCTCATCCCTCATCTCCCAATTCCCAACTCTCCTATCTTCTTCCCCTGGCCGCATGATCCGAGCACAGCCCAACACGCACTCGAACATCCAACATCAATCTCAGTGAAAAGCAAAAAACAACCTTCCTTTACCCAACAAACCGTGCCCGCAGCTAATTCATTCGGCACAACACTCCAGCCACCATCAACCCTCCTGATCCGCCGTACACCCTACGACTACGTACGCAGGCGCGTTGCAAGGCTGTGACAAAGAACCCAGTTCCACTCATCTACACAAAAGGGAAACGACGGGACCGGTTCAAGTTGGCCTTCTCCGATCCTGAAGTCCATGCTCCGCCGTGGGTCATACGTGTTCCGTAGTCCGTGAAAATATCGGTCCTCGAACAGTGTAATTGCGGGTCATAGATGCGAATTAATGTGGTACGAGGCACGCGTATCACTGCGCCGGGTATCTTCGATGTGGAGGTAATTAAAGAGGTTAGGTTGTATGCGGGACTTCCTGATGAATAGTTGACCCTACTGATCATTAACGGTGGCCATCGTGGATTGATCCATGCTCAGTCTGTGTGAGCGTGCACAACTGAACACTGCGAGTCAAGCAACAAAATGCTGATTCAACTCGGCTTGAGAATGTTGTCGAATTCTTTGTTGAGCGCGAGTCGCGTGCCGTGTATCACATGTTTCCATACTCTATTATTATACAATTCGGGAAGTGTTAAATGGCACAGCCCTTCGAAGGCCTGCGATCAGTCAAACTAAAAAGGGGGACTTTCCCGACAGGGGTAAACAAGGTTTACGTCACACCATCAACCACAGCATACAGGGTTACATCCACTAGCTAACTCGAAGCTTAGATCCGGTTCTCAGGCGGGGGATCGAGCTGTAGTTTGTTCGTGGAATGCGAGTTTGCAAGCATATAATGTTCGTACCAAGCGTAACATCCTGTAAATTGAGTTCGAGGGAGCTTCCATTAGACGTGTTGTGAAATTCGAAGAAGTAGGTTGTTAATTTGACTAGAAGGCACCTAGCTCTGGTTGAAAGTCCAATCGGTGATGTCAACTTGGTCGTCTCTTGTGCATCCCATGCACTACATAATATTCAGGTTATGAGAGTCGGAATGCGGCTTGCTGATTGTGGATCCTGATCCGGTTCCCCCTCGGATGAATCAGCTGCTCGAGCCTCGTATGCCCCAAGCATATGGGGAGATCTGCAGACCACACGGTGAGAATATCACGGGGCATGCACCTCGAGCAAACGAAGCTCTTGCGCAGGCGTCACAGGTACGAATGCCGTGGTCAAATAAACCACGAGCCACTCTAAACCTCACCAGATAAAAGCTGGTATCGATCTTACCGCATACAAACACCATCGGGTGAGATATAAGATACTTACCAGACGGATTGATGATCGAGTGGATCATACGCCGCCGCTCCGGTTGGGTTTAAAACATGAACGTTTTGATTCCCAGAGTCAGGGACAACGCGAGCGCCATTGCATCAACCACGCCTCCAGCCGAGGCGGGCCGGTAGCTGGTACCCAGGTATGCACAGGACGGTAGGATCAAAAAAGCTAAACGCAACGCGAGTATCAGCCAGAGAACACGCTGATTTCGCCATGCTTTGTGAAAGACAAAAGGACACTAGTTTCAGCATTCCAGACGCGAACAGCGTGGTCATGAGGGCTTAGAGCTATACGGAGATCCCTATACGAGAGAGTTGCTGAATGCACTGACACTCTGTACCCCTCGATCTTTTTGACTCCATAGATGTAGCCCCGGCGTCCCATAGCTTGTGAAGATGCCGCATAAGCAAGAGAACCAGCAAATCCTTAGGGTGCAGCGCTGTACCCATCCTACCATCCGAAATCGGAATATTGTAATCTCATAGGAAATGATGAAGACGCGAAATAATCTGATGAAGGGCAATAAGGTATGCTGAGGCGGCGTGCTGGATCGCGCAGATTAGATGCGCCAGGCACGCATATTCCAGGCACAAGAGGCACCATCAATACGAGCAAAGTACCATGCGGCTGCCATGTGCTGAGAACATCAAAATAGGCCATCAGCTTAGTGTATCGCCCGAGCAGTCGAGTTGCAAGCTTAAGGGCCCCAGCCTACGCGTCCCATACTGAGGTAGCTCTCCAAGAAACAAATGCCATCAGGCGAGGATATAAACAGAATCCGGACAATTGGTTCCTCAAACGGACCGGCTATGGCGCACTTTCTGAGCCTCCCAGAAACGGCACGATATGGTCACAGGAGCTAGACCTAACACGCGCGCTGTGGAGTGAGAATATCGCCAGGAGCACAGCGCCCCTGTGCTTTGTATAGGGGCAGATCATAATGTTGCTAGTACGAACGTCCTAGATTGTTAACAGTACCACCACTGGATGCATGGTCATCTTTAAATGACACCACAGCTACGCACCTTGAGGAGTCATCGTTATGCTTATCACCGAGCGCCTTGCGAATGCTAAGGTAGACCCCGGAGTGCACTTACGATGGCGAACGACCTGCCGAGATCGTTGAATTATGCTTTGACTTGCGTCGCCGTAAACATATGGTCGGGGCGATGTGCACTCCACCTCCAAGTGCTACCGCACGTTCGCTCATGCTCCTCCATTCTTTGAAGGCGACGTTCGTCCGTGCAAGTTAATACGTAGCTATTTCCAAACTTTTACTGGTACTCACATGTAGCCATGGGAAAAGGTGACCTACGTAAGTGACGTCTCCCTCGTTCTAGGTGCCAGCGTGGTGAAAGGAGTACACCCCTCTGCTGCTTCATGTTGGCGTGACCGGACCATTTGCCCGATCACGATGGCTCTTACTAATAACAAACGAGTATTCCTGTTGTATACGTAGCCTTAGGCTCACCCCCTTAAACTCTGGACAGGTTCCGATATACCAGTCGAGTTTGAGTTATTGGAATGCTGCTTGAGGGGGATTGCTGAAACCATAAAGTCCAAGGCCAACACAAGGCAGTCCCGATAGCACCCGCCCACTCTCGCAGGTCAGGTGGAAGTTAAGAAACGTCACGCACATAAAAGGGAACCATGCCTGTTGCAACAAGCTCGAGACTGTTAGCTAGAGTATCCTTGGGACCGCTAACAGGGGTGTAGGCTTCAGGCTGTGCCCTGAGGGGTTTTCCAACTTGGGTTCGCACAGTTGTGCCCGCAAAGTAAGACATTTCCGAGGATTCTACTAATGGTATTCGAGAACTTGTAGATGTGGCCGGAATCTGTGGTATAACCTAACCATAGTAGATATTCAAGTTAGCCAACGGTCGGGGCCTGTGCGACCCGATGCGGTGGTTGGGGATGTATCAATCGTAAACTCTTTCTTTTGCTTACCCTGAGGCTCCGGAAAACCATAGTCGCTTTGAGGGGCTGAACGAACGGGAGGACATCGTGGATGTCAAAGTCTCCTAGCGCTTGCCCCTGGCACGTGAGCCCCCCTTACACAAACCTGCACAAACTTTGCTGGTACTACAAAGCTTCTCCCCAAAGAGGTTTATATATATTGCGCTGAACTGAGACGACGGGCTGGAGGAATAATATGCGGCTGAGGTTTTGTATCTCCTGGATCGTCATTAGCGGTTTGGTAGCGTGGGGAAATGCGCATATACAGTGTTTCTCGTGAGCGATCATGAAAAGTACATTACGGCTGTGGAACTGTTTAGCCCGTATACCGAGTATATATAAATGCGCCGGGTTAGGAGGAACCAGTGGGCATGCGAGACCATGATGTTGAGGGTATCCGGGCTCAATCTTGCCAGAGCACAAGCCAAGAATTAGGAGAGAAGTGGTTTAACACGGCTGGGAAAGCAGGAAATCCAAAGTTCTTAAGTTGCCAGCGAATTTTATCGACCCATCAACCCATAATCCTAAACAAGGGTGCATATATCGCTGGTATTTTGGCATAAGAGGCACGTCGCATACGAGGGGCACGTCACATCCCGACTTCCCCCAATCTCAAATACAGAGTAATCGATAGACAAAACGTACACGGGGCAAAAATACATTGCTCATCGGCCAGAACCCGGGACAGCACGAGGGCGGCGGTCTCCGCGTGGCGGTGGTGGAACATATCCGGTAATAGGGGCGGAGACAGTAACAGGGATAGAGTCAAAGTTGAGAGAACGAAGGAGATCCTGGATTAAACATATATGAACGAGCTGTCCCGTTATTTCTGGCTATAAAACGCACCTTGGTTTCGGGGTCAACCTCGATACCGTTGCTCGCGTCAAGCGCCGAGACCTCGGGAACGTAGTTATCCTTGCGCTCACGTTCCTCCTCCTGAAGCTTGAAGGAGATACCGCGTACAGGGCCTCGCTGGATACGCTTCATCAAGTGGGTGGTAAAGCCGGAGATTTTGTTGCGTAGGCGCTTGGAAGGGACGACAGCCTGCCACAGTGGAATATAAATAGTGTGAATTATTGGTTGGAATTATGTTACATACCACCTCATCGACAATGCGCTTGTTGGTGTGGAAGTCAAGGGTGAGACGGGGGTAGCTGATCGACGAGACTTTAGCCTGGATTTTCCTGACACATTTAAATCAACGTACTACTTCTCGATGAGGACGCGAGAAGCCCTCTTGACGGTCTTGGTGCGAACGCGACCCTACAAGTAGCCGTTGACAATTCAGCAGCTACAAATTAAGATTGGTATAAATGCACACCATTTTGTTAAAGCGTGTCGAGAGGTCTTGACGTTACGGAGAGCGATGAGCGCGGATCGGAGTAGTTCGGAAGCAAATCACGCCCCGATGTGTACTACACAGTACCACTCAGCCACCCGGATACAAACGAAGCTCTGTTGATTTGATGATCCAAACATTTCCGTCGACGACACCAAAACTCCGCAAGGTGAACACTACACGACAGCTCGTTTGAATCGTGCTTTCCGTAGCACGACACTCATTCTGAGCTCGCAAGACTTACGCCCCTCGCTTTCCTCTGTAGACCTCCGGCCATCTCTGATTTCGAGTTTAAGCTAAAATGGTTCGCGTCTCTGTGCTCGTGAGTATCTCCGGACTTTGCATCTCCCATTCCTGAGCAAGCTAATTGTATGAAAAATTCAGAACGATTGCCTCAACAACATCGTCAATGCGGAGCGCCGAGGAAAGCGCCAAGTGCTCATCCGCCCGAGCTCGAAGGTTATCGTAAAGTTCTTGAGTGTCATGCAACGTCACGGTGCGTACCTATCCCTTGAAGCCCTTGATTCGCTGTTGTTTTCATTCAATTTCCTTCGGGTAATAACTACTCGGGGTGGGCACGCTCCTCCACTCGCCCCTTGTTTTAACGTCCCGAGACAACAATTTTGTCAAATTTGGCAACGTTTCCTCGGCGACTGCTGGTGTCTTCGAGTATCTGTCTAATGCATTACATTCTATTCCTTCCCGTGTCACTCCATTTGATTTCGCCGATTTGGTACTAATGCGCCTAATCGTCAGGTTACATTGGCGAATTCGAGCAAATCGACGACCACCGCTCCGGCAAGATTGTCGTGCAGCTCAACGGGCGTCTCAACAAGACCGGAGTTATCTCCCCTCGCTTCAACGTTCAAGTTACCCAGATTGAGTCTTGGGTCAACTTGCTCCTCCCGGCTCGTGGATTCGGTATTATTATCCTGGTGCGCCCAGTCTCATGTCATCCTCTGGAGGCGTGCACTAACTATCGTCCCTTCTAGACCACATCTGCTGGTATCCTTGACCACGACGAGGCTCGCCGAAAGCATGTGGGAGGAAAGCTTCTTGGATATGTGTACTAAACGTACGCTGTTTATGCTATTCTTTTCACGATCTATGCGGCTTTGTTCTATGGTCATGTGTTTTCGACAGAGTTAAAAACAAGCAAGCACGCTGAACTTTGCATGACGATATAGAACAATGAGATTTGATTCACCGGATTGAAGATTCGCCTAACTTGTCCTCGTCAAAACACCCCACCATACATCCATCGTCCTAACATTCTTCTGCCCGTCCAACTTATTTACCGCTTGAACTACCGACTCTCTCATTGCGCCCACCAAAGCCCTCTCCCTCTCACCAGCAATCAAACTGGAAATAACTTCATCGGACCTGTCCAGCGCTCCTGAAATCTCCCATCGACCGTCTTCCAGCCCCGGATCCGGAACAAGTACGCCTTCGCGGCCTACGACCCACCCCGCTGCGTTTGCGAGCCTAATAATCTCCTTCGGACTAACCACAGTCCGCACATTCGAAGTAGAAGTTTCGCCATCTTTGTGCACCTCCAACGCCGCCTGCATCAGAACCGACAAAACGTGTGGATAAGCCTCGGGTACGGACGCAGTCAAAGCATACTCGGCGATGCACAGTCGTTTGATACTGGGCGCCTTGTCGTGTATCGTTTGGAGGATATTCAAGAGCGTTGTAGGAGAGGACATGTAGTATATGCAGTGTGCAAGCACAGCGGTATCGAATCTGCCCCCGTTTTCTGGAGCGTTGAGAAAGTCGAATGGGTTGGCCTGCGCAAATGTCATGCGGTTCCCAATTTTGGATTGCTTGAGGTGTGCTTGGGCTTGGCCGAGCGTCGAGGGGCTGCCTGAATATTCGTCGGAATTTCAGACTTATTACCAGCAATACGATGGCTTCGAAACATACCATAGTCCAAAGGAGCGGGATCAACACCCGTAACATGTCCACTATCCCCGACTGCAGCCGCAAGCACGGCCGTACAATCGCCCTGCCCGCACCCAAGTTCCAAAACGTGACTGCCTTCAGCGATATCCCAGGCCTGGGCAAGTCGGACGCGATGAACAGTTTGATTGACGGGAACGGTTTTATGCCAAGGTTCCCAAAGATTGAGCCTCGCAATTTCTTCAACCTCAAGAGGGAGCATAGTCGTATGTGGGTAGCGAGAGGGCGGCCAGTCGAAGTTTATATATGCGCGATATTCAGTGATGAGGGCGGGGACAACTGACCGGTAGAGTCATTTCGAGCCTTGCTAACCCCCATGCGGAACGGCAGAGCACATGCTCACCGGTCAGCTGAGATGACTCGAGTTTATTCTTCATAATCCAATCAATTAAATAATTTCAACTAGGTATACAAGCAAGTATGTAAGGAAACAGTGTTCGGTCTGAGAGTGGTGTGTGTGTGAGCAGAAGCAACAGAGAAGATACACCGTGAGTACAACAGAGGACCAGAAGAGAAAGGAAGAGCATATAGTGAAAGATGAGCATAATGTGAAAGGCATAAACAAAGGAACACATAACCGACGCGGAACGAAATTCATAAAAAGGTATCAAAAAAGTGTCCAGGCAAAAAGGTCTGCCAAAAGAAAAAAAAGGTTTTTAAATCGTCCAAGCTCAAGCCTGAACACGAGCTGGAGGATGATAAACAGGCGCCTCCACACTCGTCTTGCGCGCCAAACAAACCCGAATCTCGCGCACCGTAACCACATCCGACTCGGACTCGTACCGCCAAGCCGGGAACGGACCCATCGAACCAATCCCACGAGGTTGCGCATCCAGCGGCGGAGGCGACGTGGCCGAAACGTACCTCGGGCTCCGGAGGTCAGCCGACCAAAGCCCCTCGTTGGCGTCCGACACGCCCGTGTCCCAGTCATCAAACGTCTGGAGCGGATCGCGCAAGCCGAGCCGATCGAACCGGGTCGATTCGTATTCCCATAACAGGTCCTCGAATTCTTGACGGTCGGCAACGGCGCGGCCCCGCGCGCAGAGCTCGACAAAGTCAAAGAGCTGTTCTTTGGCGGCGAGGATGACGTTGGTCGAGTGTGTCGCGTGCGCATATACTGCAGATGGGGACATTGGGAGTATCTTGTTCGGGAGGACGATGAGCCCGGTTGGAGGAGCCGACTTGCGGGACTCGGCAAATTCTTTGCCAAGCAGCTGGAGCATCTTGCGGTTCCGGCCGTGGGCGACACTGCCGCTGCGGGTGCGACCATGGGAAGGAGGATTCTCGGGGCGGACATCATCGACAAGGCCCAGGTCCCGGTCAATCTCTACCCGAGTGGCAGTCTCGTCGCTCAGCCCATCGTGGCGGGCAAGACGCCCCACAGTCTTTGGGTCAGGCGCAACAGCAAGGCGGAAATGCGCTTTTTCAGAAGACGTCGAAAAGTGCTGCTTGAGGAGTTCCGGGATGATAGGATAGGCAGAGAGCCGGTGGTACGTGAGCATGTTTTCAAAAGCCTTTTCGAGCTGGTGGCATTGGGGACCAGTAGTCGAGCTAAATGCCGCATTGCTAGGGTTGCCGGGCGAGGCAGTCGAAGCGGACGGAACGGTGTGGTTCTCGTCAATAACTTCAAGTTCGCCATCGACTTTGAGGACGCGGAAGATCTCGGAAAAGAGGGCGCGCAGGCGCCAATTGTCGGCCTCGGCGTCGGTAGGGAGAGCGAGGGTCATGTTGGCGAGACGAATGAGGTCGAACGAATTGTCGTCAAAAGGTAACGCGGCATTAAGACTAGTCCTGTTAGTAAACGAAAAAGGCCGAAACGTATTAACTCACCAGTCACCGTTGATCCACTCGATCCTATCGATAATATCAGACACATGCTTGACGCCCTGAAGTTTCTCTTCAAGGTTCATCTGCACCGGCATCAAATCAAATCCTACAAAACGAGTATGCTAGACGCCCAAATTAGCCGCGCTCTCGCAAACCATACTCGAAAACTCTAAACATACCTTCCACTCCTTAGCAGCAGTTAAAACCCAGAGCCCCTCTCCGCATCCAATATCGAGGACTTTACCACCCCTCAACTCTCTCCCCTTCAAAACCTCTTTCCTCCCACTCCCAACACCATAAAACTGAGAAAACGAGACCGTCGAGCCGCGCAAGAGTCCACCGGCGCTCCCCGGGTTGCGTTCATCGCCAAACAAGAGCGCATGGTTCCACCGGTCGGCAGCCATCATCGCAGACGAGTACGCAAGCGGGTACGGAACGGCCGTAGGCTGGAACGGATGATGAGGCACATCGTTCTTATCCCGCAACCTCGGCAAACGCAACGACTCGAACGACTTGACCGTACGTGGACGGGGGTACAGGAAATTGTGCGAGCGCGAACGGACGTGGGAGGG
>WSTG01001057.1:0-11864 GCA_019616325.1 Ceratobasidium sp. 394
TACGTTTGTTTACTAGGTGCGTCGCTAGGACGCCTGTATTACTAACTACGTTTGGTTTTATTTACAGGAACCTTGCAACGCGCCACTGTCACGTGCCCGGGTGCACTGAGCAGTGTCACATCCGATAAAAATGGAATAAATTCATGAACAGCGGATAAGGAACGGATACACGGGCAACTCCAACTCCAATGACGTGCCAACCACTTGTGGCACTAAGTAAACGGGTTAAACCGGCCTTTAACCAATGCATATATTGTACCCTAGGCCAGCCTAGGCCTCGTCCTTGAAGAACTCGACGATATCCCCAAAGTAGAGGTCCGCACCCGGGAACTTGGCCTTTATGATCTCCCAGATCCACTCGAAGAGCGTACCGTAGGTGATGTCGGACAAGTCGGCGTTGCCCGTTCCGCTTCCGCCGGTGAGCAGGGCGACGTACTTGAAGAGGGCGTCGATGATGAGGGCTCCAGAGTCCCCACCCCGAGAGAAGGGCCCAGGAAGGTCGGGGTGAGGTAGGATCGTGACTTCGACAGAGTCCCTAGGAATGCCCAGGGGCAGGTACCGGCGAACGTGGGCCTTGAACTTGGTCAAGGTGCCGACGGTGGCCTTAGTGGTCATGCCGCACTTGATGACGCGACGGATGGGGTCTCCCACAAGGTCCTTGCTGTTCGGCTCGTTGATCTCTGCGGCGGTGAGTATGCCCTCGACCGTTGCGAGGCCTCGCTGGGGGTATTTGAACTCGGAGGGCATGTCATCGCGACCGTACATGAGGCGGGTGAAGTCGGCGGGGGTGATGTCCGGGCCTGTGGAAGGAAGTAGGCACGAATGAGTCAAGGGTAGAGACAAATTAGTCAAGAGTAAAGACCAACGAGTAGCGACGAAGGAGTTAAGAGTAGAGATGATGGTTCAGTAGCACACCTAAGCTCAGCACGTTCCCGAGGAAACCATCCTTAAACTTCTTCTTGTCGAGGTGGATTACACAGAAGTCACGCGTGTAGCTGTGGGGGACGCTGACGTCGATCTTCGGCGCCCACGCGACATATCCAATAACGCGGTCGTTCACTTTGCTCCAGCGCCTCGCCACGTTGACGTAGAAGGCCTTAAGCATAGAAATCCGAGCGCGAAGTCCGGCCAGTTGCTCCACCGTTTTCTCCAGTTTGCTTGCCGACTCGTTGTTGTTGAGGTCCTCCGCCACCTCTTGCTTGAGCCTGTCTTCGCGCACAACTAGGTACGCAACCGTATTGTTCAAGTTGCTGATTTTGGCTTGGATAAAAACCAGGTAGTTGTTGAAGGTGTCGGGGCCCATAACGATAACCTGCTTCTTAGGTGCCGCTACGTATGGTCAGAATTTCCATCACCCTCTCAAGAAAAGAAAGGAAACGTACAGTCGACGTAAGTGTACTCTCCATCGTCCTTGCCGTCGTTGAAGAGATTGTGGCGGGCGGTGATCGCATAGAGCTCCTTCCCGACCCGGAAGAAGCACGTGAGCGTACCCTGCATGGACGTCTCCTTGCCGGCAATGGACAGGGGGAGTGCAGTGGAGAGGTTGTCGATTACTTCCTTATGGTCGTCGTCGTCGTCGACCGGAGTGAAGAGAGCTGGGCCACTCAAGAGCTGGGCCTCGGACTCCCAAAAAGCGACTTCCACGCCGGTAAGGTTGTACTGACTAACGATTTCGAGGATCTCGGTGGCAAGGTCGTTGGCGGTCGCGCCGGAGAGAGTATTGGGCAACACACCCACCCAGATGGTAGGGGGCGTGGTGTATCGTTCTCCTTCCTCGACGGCCTTGATGAGTGGCATGCTGTCAAACTCGGCCTCGAGGTCGTCTTGCTCGCCACCGCCGCCGCCGTCCTCGTCCTTCTCCTCGTCCTCGTCGTCCTCGTTCTCGTCATCCTCGTTCTCATCATCCTCGTCCTTCTTCTCCAGCCAGGTAAAACAAACCAATGTGACGGTAGAGAACTGGATATTTCCGTTCTTCAGGAGTTCCACCACCTTAACCGCGAATGTTAGTGCTACAGATCTGCACGTCTCGACTACGCACCTGGTCGCGAATAGGAACCCACAAGCTCGGATTCTCGGCGAACTGGTGATCCTCGGGAACATCACAGAGCCTCATAGTACGGGGATAGGTATCAGGCCCAGTCGGCGGGACCCATCTGTCCTTGGACGTCCTGAATAGGAGCCTGGGACCGCCAACGCTGCCGCGACTGCTGGAACTAATGCCAAAGTAATAGTACTTCGCCTCGAGCGGACTAGGGTCATGAGGAGAGGGCCCAACAGAGGAAAGGCCCGAAGTAGTCGGTGCGACCGGCGACCAGAGAGCATCTGCGGACTCAGGATTGCTCACGCCGGAGTGCGGGGCCCCCGCGCGAGCCTTTTTAAACTCGACGGCGCACTCCTCGTCGAATGCTGGGGAGTAGACGTAACTTTCCAAGTCAGCTGGGACCGGATAGTCTTCCGCTTCATAATCGTCCGCTAATGGAAATATACGAGCATGTTAGCACAAAATAACCTAGCAATACAACTTTAGAGGACTCGCTTAGGATGTTGGGATCGGTTGAAGCCATCGTAGTAAAAAGCAAGTTCAGGTCGCAAGTTCAGAGAGTACGGCCCCGTAGTTCAGATAGCGCCGGGACACCCAACAACATGCGCAAACAGGGGAGAGCCGTAAGGTAGGCACTCTGGGAGTACACGATTGACGCGCATGCAGTACATGGCTTTTTTATATGAGTGTGTGTGCTTGCAACATCCGGTAAAAAAAAAAGGGGGGGGGGGGGGGATAAATTATGCATCGTGAACGGATGTATGGAAAATTTCGACTTTAGTGAGGTGCCAACGGTGTGCAGCACTCATTAAGCGTGCTAAATAGACTTTAACCAACGCATACACCCTGGTCAGGCCCATCACGGCGTCTCAGGCCGCCGGTTACTTGAAGGTCAGCAAGGACTTAGTAAGGTCACCGATCCAAATAACATCTTGCCTCGTGTTTGTATACTTCCTCCTCTACAAACAAGCTATCAACAAAACGCGGCTGATATGCGGAAATTAACCAGCAATAACCAAGGAGCCCGGTTGGGGGGAAGCTTATCTGACGATAAGTTGCGCAGTTCCCCATAGAGTCAGAGGGTTTACTTGACCCGTGCTCCACGCCATAGTTTATTATATATCAAGTGGTAGACCTACACAGCGTGCACGAACGTAATTTTCCCATATTACCGGAGTCCCACCTGTCCCCGCTCCGTGCCACAAATTGTCCATTACAGGGAGAAAATCGGAACCTCGCAGCGCCAAGATACCATCGGTCTGAGGTGTGGATAGCTTTTTATATATAACCGCGCGATGTTTCTCTAGTCGAGCCGCCACGCCGGCCTGTAACTCGTTAGAAAATCAGAAAAGTGACCGAAAGGCTATACTCACAACAAGACAAGGTAACATCATATAGGGCTCGGCAGGAGCTCCTGGTTGAATAGTGCACGCGAGCTGGATAACTTGTCGTACGCATGACTCTACGCGCGGGTCTGCAGAGTTTACACCACACATGCCCTACAGAAGGCGTTGATGAGTACACCAAGGGGTATTGTGGCGATGTGTTTACCATGTATAAATATACCAGCGCTGCTTGGCGCCATCCCTCAAACACAGCGAGTCTCGCAACCACATTCAAAGGTTCGTCGATGTGCTCGACTGTCGGACGCCATGTTTGCAATCGCTCCTCTATCTCTTGACACTCGTCCAGCGTTGGCGTCGCGACTGTCTGTTCTAACCGTTGGGATGCCCTCCAGGCGTTAACCTTGGCAAGCGCGATAACGATGTCCGGCGGACACCCGAATATCCATTCCAGGAGGTGGAAATGTTCTGCGCCCGCCGGACGAGGCTGATTCGTATCGTAGTGAATCAGGGGGGCTACTCCGAACGTCAAAGAGTAAACCGCGTCAAAGAATACGAACCTAGGGATATTGAACCCCCTGGTGTGGAGTACAGCATCCAAGCAGATGGTCGAATCCGGAGTCCAAAGGTGAGGATGCCGAGACACGAATTGGGTAAACACGGGTGCAGCCTTTTTGAACAACGAGTAGCCCGCTGAGCTATGGGACACCAAATGATAATAAAGAGAAAGCTATTCAAGAGATGGCTTTAGGGTCCTAATTAGGCTCATTGGATTGAGACTCACATCTTGTAGACTCGACAACTGAGCCCGTAATCTAGAAAACTCCGAATCCAAGCCCACGCTCGCTAAAACGTACCCGTGAAAACGGCTAATCCAGCCAGCGTACTGTTCCTTGCTAGTACCATCTAGCACCGCCTGAAGAATCCTGGCACCAATGAACATGGTCCAACGCATGATATCGGAATTGTTTACGCGGCACGTAACTCCTCGCTCCATTGGAAATGGGAAGGGCCGAAATATGCGGTGTGACAGGCGGACGACTGTGAGGAAAGCACAAATTGTGTCAAGCGTAAACTGTACTCGTACAACGGGTACGTACATTGAGACTTGATAAACGAGGTAACATCCTCGTTTGACATTGGTTCTGCGTCTGGAGTCTTTAGAAAGGGGATGGGTGCGTGGTCGTTTCGCTTCAGAACAACCGCGTTTTCTTCCTGCTTGGCCGGGTTGTTCTGGCGCTGCTTCAAAAGTGCTGTCCTTGGCGCGTATCCCAGGCACTCGAACTCTCCCTTGACGCATCTCTGGCATCTGGGTTTCGTCTCGTCGCACTTTTTCCTACTGCAAGCACAAAACTGTCAGTGTTCGGGGTTGCTTTGGATCAACTATGACTCACCGTTGTTTGCAGGTTAGACAACCTTGCGTAGAGCGGGTTAGAGCAAAATTGGAGGACATGGGTGAACAAGAGACCAGAGGTAAACCAAGTAAAAGTCGGTGTGTGGTACACTTTAATGAAGAAATTCAAACGGCAGAGGCGATAATAAGATAGCCGTATCGCTAGACAATAAGTTTAACGCGGTAGATTCGAGAGCAGCAATGATTTGCGTGTTTAGGTCAATCAACAAAGTACCCCAGTGCCAAGCAAGTTGAGGAGCGCAGCAGAACAAGTTCCATGAGCGCTGTGGCGGTGGTCGCCCGGGTGTTGCTGCGATCAGATCGAAGTTGACATGAGGGAGCTAAGCCCAAATCAGATTCAGTGGGTGGATTCCCGTAAGGGATCTGTACCCAGTCTGAGGCTGAATGAAGGCGATCCAGAGTTCCAGATCTCCCGGATGTAAACGCAGACCCTGTTCATCGATTTGTAAGCCACCGGATCCGAATCTACGTCACCCCAGATCATCTGCGGCCCAGTACAGACCACGAATCTGCAACCCGCGAGGCACGCGGGTTGCAGATGTCTGAAGCGGCACAGACGTAGCTCCAGACGTTCCAGAAATTTTGAAATTGACCATGAACTGTGTGAAAAATAAAATAAAAATGCCTGCACGTCGTCTCATACGTTATTCTAACCGCAACGCTCTTAAATTGCCTGTGTTGGGCCTGTTCAACACATCACCATTCAAGTGAGTTGATTTCAAATTATATCTATTCTAGTTCTGTGACTAACCACCAGTCCCCTTGATCATCTTTACGGGACTCCAGAGCGGAGTTTGACATCGGACCGACCCGTTCCACCTCCGCCCGATTCCGACGGAGCGATCTGGAGCCCACGTCTGCGCCAGATCGCTTACGGGAATCCACCCAGCAGATCTCAGATGACAAGTCCTTGTATGCGTTACGCTACTAAGAAAAAACAGGGTTTCAGCGAGTTTGAGATTGTCGCTGTATCCTCCGGCGAATAGGCGTGGTCCCGAACCCGAGCGCTAGCATAGATATTGATTGAATGAGACAAGAATTGCAAGGGCTGTTGCAAACCATCCGCTTCTCCTAGAGAGGTTGAATGTAATGATTTCTTGTGCGGGCAAGAGCTGAAAGGGGGGTGGCCATGGTGCATGTGTGCACTCGCTGGGCTATTTGAGGATATTGGATTGCAATCGGAAAGAACAGCATTCCACCTCAGGGTAAGACACCGCCATGCACGGAAGGTTGCCCCGTCGATTGGCATGCAGCCGGGGGCTTCAGGTGTACCTTAGTTGGCCACTGTGAGGGCGGTCTAAGACGTGCGGTACGGTCTTGATTCTATATACGAGAGTAGAGTGGATGATTTACACGCATACAGTACGCGGTTGCTTTAGTTACGGGAGTTGATACTATGCTTCTCCTGTCTCGTTCTCGGTGCACGATGTCAGGCTGCCTTGAGGAGACTCACGGGAGTGTGTGCTTGTAGTGCGCAAAATTGAGCTTGCCGAAATGGGGGTTCACACATCGGATGTTTTTCACATACCGTAGTCCGAGCTTTTGGTTGATGGGCGCGGTGCATAAATATTATAAAATGCCAGTTGATTTAGGATGAAGGTTATTTGAATTTGGATGAGGCAGCGTCTTCCCCTCCCCTTGCCACCCTCAACGCTTGTTGTCTTGGTGGGAGAGCAAGCAGCTATCATGCTATGCGAAGGTGCCCGAAGAAACCTCATTGCGCTCCGCGGTAGTTCCCGAGAGGTCATGAATGAGGTCGGGGTGTAGTCACTTTGGTTGATGAGTAAAATGTGTATTCATGATCGACAGTTATACAGGATGTGCTTCAAGAACGGAAAGCATGTAGGACGAAACAGCACGAAGAAAACAGATGATATGCAGGCACGTCTACAAAACCCAAGTTGGATACATGATAAAAGCATAATGAGACGGGGTCGTAAAATGGCGTGAGATATATGAACTTCATCCGCAGAAAGTGGGGGAAATCCTGATGCAGGGCTCGTCAATCACTGATTGGCCGAGACACGAATTTGACTCACTGAGGGGCAATTTCTGCCATCCTCTTGAGGCGGACAGTGTATACACGGCACCCTTGCGTAGATTCTGGGAGTTCGATCGTGAACTGTGAATAGCACCGGGGTAATTAGGGTTTTGGTAGGCGAGCGACTCTTGGACAAACTCACCTCTTGCCGGCTGCTAACGTCCAGTTTCCGACGCGCGTACATCATCTTTCCCCCATCATAGCTCGCACGTGCCAAAGGTGTAAAGACTTGCGGCGCAACCGTCTTCCGAAGGGCATCGAAAATCTGCTTCCGAATCGTAGGAACAAGTGACTCGGAAGGAGAGATGCCTAAGTGAACTCGAATGAATGAAAGGATTATCTTCAAAAGAGGGCAGGACTTACGAACTGTAGAATGCGCATTAAAGTCAAACAAAAAAGTAACATCTTATGGTCAGTAAGGCCCGAAGCGACGGTCAAAGAAAGCTCCGTACCATCATATTGATAGATAGTGCCTTCTGGGACACGGGTGCAGCAGTTCTCACTCGTCAGCAGGATTGGTGAAGTCAATGGCTCGACATATGCACCCGTCGGACTTTGAACCATAACGGTGGAAATCCTGGAAGGACGCGTCGCCTTTGCGCGGGTGGTCCGGTCGTTCAGAACTGGAGCAAATTCCGGCTGGGTATGTCCGCTCCGAGTGGTTGTCCTGCTCTCTCTCGATGGGAATGGTACGTGCGCGGAGGCGGGCCTACTGGATGGAGATGTGGCCTCTGCAGTTGTTGGGCGAACTCGGTAACGCGAATCTCCGGTTGTGTGGCTTCTACCTGTCGACGGGGAAATAGGGCTTGTGGTCGGCGTGCGCTTTTCACGGGGGGATCGTACACTCGAGGTTGCCGTCAAAAGCTCCTGGCGGATCCTCGGCGCGTGTTCCCAATCGTCGTAGATAGGCACATCTCGCGAGCCAGTAAACTCGAGCCGCGATGATTGAGAGCTGGCGCGCGTCGAGGGGATAACAGGAATTGACAATGTAGGCGCGGGATCCGCCGATCGTTGCTTGAGAATGCCTCGGGGAGCGGGCTTGGTGGCGGCTTGGGGGGGCTCGACCCTGGCTGGACTAGGCAAGTGCACCGGCAAAGATTCATTGGTCGAACGAGGCGATTGGAATGATACGGAGGGCGTATGCGAAATCGGAGAGGCATCACGCATCGCTGCCGCGAGTTTTTTCGCTCGCTCTTTCCTACGTTCCTCGCGAGTCAGCGCGTCCTTTGGTCGGGTGGCCTCTTGGGTGATGGCAGAGGTTGTACTAGGGGCACTGACGTCACGCGGTACAGCCCAGTGGGGATCGGCTCGTGGTGCGGGAACGGATGGGGCAACGGCAGAGGCCGGAATAACTGGTATGAGAGGGACTGGTATGGTTGGGACAGAAACGGTTGGCGTGACTGCGCGAGCAAGGGCGACTCGGGTTGTGGCCGTAGGAACTGCGGAGACCGGTGTGACAGGAGGTGGGCCAGGAGGAACGGGAGAAAAGACGACAGGAGATATCACCGGTGTGGCTGTGCCCGAAGACCCTGTGTTGGTGCGAGACTCGGTGGGAGTAGGACCGGCTTCAGAATCTCGTACAACCGGCGGCTTCTCAGACTCGGGTTCGTTTGAGGGTGTTGGTTGGTTCGGCCACCGGGACCATTCGATCTTCTCTACCCTTGGCGACGGCGACGTGGGTGTCCGCGTTAGAATAACGTTGTTGGTCGAGACAGACGCGGTCTTTGACGACTTCCTCCTCTCTTTCTCCTTCCCCTTCTCCTTCATAGGGCTGACTGGGGTGGGCGGAGCAGCCTCAGACTTAGGAGCGGGCTCGGGGGTCTTCTCCGCGGGGACGGGGGGTGCCACAGGAGGGCCGAATCCAAACCAGCGGAAGGCCGAGAATCCTTCATAAGGCTGCGAAGGGCCGGCAGGGGGAGACGGGGCCTTCTCTGGTCCGTCGATCGCCAGTGCAGGCGGCGAAGGCAGTGGTTGGGGTCGCGCCTCCGTTTCCAATATATGACCACGTTCCTTAGCAAGAGGAGACTTGGCTGGGACGGGACTGTGTAGAGGAGTGGTGGTGACCGGGATTGAGATCAACGGTGGCATTGCCGCGTGGCTCCTCGGCTTTCCGGGACTGGGAGATCGTGCAGTTTCGTCAATAGAGGGGAACGTAGTCGAGATTGACCCGCGACTCTTGGGCGAGAGCAACTGCGGAACTGGGGTAAAAGCCTCGTTCGGCGCGGGGGAGGGTCCTTTGACCAGCTCGGGGATTGGTTTGCTAGACACAGGGGGCGATGCGACAACTGGTTCATCCGGGACCATAACAGGTGCGACGACCGGAGAAATAGGGGTAGCAAGCTCGACCTTTCGAGGAGGATCAGGTGTCTTGTCCCGCATGCTCTTCTTCGAACTCTTTGTCTTGCGCCTGACCCACGAGGCCTCGAGAGTCTGAGCGAAGGCCACTGGTTGGAAAGATGCGGTGGATTCAGGAACGGCTGCTGGCTGCGCGACGACTATGGGTTCGGTGACTTCAAGTTCCTCAACGTTCGCCAACTGCGGGACCTCGGGTTGAGCGACGGCTTCGGGCTTGGCGACGACCTCGGGCAGGGCAACAATTTCTGGTTGGACAATGGTCGTAGGCTCTGCGACGACAGGCTGCGTGACCGGTGTTGGTTCAGGGTCGCGTGCCGGTTCAGGGACGGGTGTCGGAGTCACAACATTGACGGTCGGTTCCATCTTCGGGCTACTGTAAGCAGGTGGGGGATCCGACATTGTAGTATTCTCAGGGTGAATCTCCTGGTGCTCGATCGACGCCTCTGCCTCTTCGAGGAACATTGAAAGCTTCTTCTCCAGCAGCTCGTGACGAGGACCGCGAGTTGGTGGCTCGGAGGGAGGGGCACTTGGTACGGTAACGGCAGCTGCGACTTCAATCGGGGGCTGAACATCGGGAAGCTTAGTGTCCGCGACCTTTGGTGTCAAGTTGACTGGTGTATCCAAGTCAAGAGCCAGCTCGGACGGAGTTGGTGAATGTTGTTCGACCCGTGCTGGAGCCTCCGGAACGACCTCGGGAGCGACTTCGGGGACAACCTCGGGAAGAAGCCTAGCCTTACGAACGAAACTAGAAAAGAACGAGAACCTTCCCTCGGCTGGAGTGACTGGAGATGGGGCAACCACGGCTTTCTCCTTCTCCTTGGGGGAAATTGGCGAAACCACCCGAGCAGGTTCGGCGGGAGTCTGAGGAGCTACCGGCTGCAAGACTGGCTCGGGGACGACCACAGGGGCGGCTACAGGCTCCACTATCTTCTCGGGTGCTGGCTCGTCCTTTTCGACCACCTGGGGGCTCGGTTCGACTGCGGCGGGCGCCTCGACTACAAGCGCCTCGGCTACCGATGCCTTAGCTACGGGCGCCTCGACAATGGGTGTCCCGATTGCAGGTTCGGCTAAGAGAAAGGGTTAGCGTCAAGCACCTTCATGACAACGGGATCCTACCTTTAGCGTTCGCCTTTTCCTTCTTTTTCTTTTTCTTGTTCTTCTTCGAGGACTCGACGACTGGGGTGGCTGGCGTTTCGGGCTCCACAGTTGGGACATCAGCGGGGGGCGCTTCGACGGCGGGAACCTCAATTGCAAGCACCTCAGGCTTCGGTTCCTCGGGCTTTGACTCCTCAACGAGGGGCATCTCAACCGTGGGCTCGGGCGCCATCACCACGGGTTCTTCGACAGGCGGATCCTTGGCCGGTGGTTCCTCGAGCTGCGGCTCCTCGATCTTCGGCTCCTCAATCGTGACTGGTTCCACCTTTGGCGTTCTCGGCTCGACCTCCTCATCCTTCCGTACCTCGACCTCTGGTTCCTCAGCCTTCTGCACCTCGCTCTCCAACACAACAACCGGCTCCTCAACCTCCGACTTGACGACTAGCTCCTCCATCTTCACTTCCTCAGCAATAGGCTCGACGGTAGGTACTGGCGCTTCTTCAACAATCTGGTCCACCACTGGTAACGCCTGCACAGCGGCCTTTGGCGTTCCGAAGCCCTCGTCCACTGGCCCTGTACCATAGGTTAAATAAATGAATGATCAAAGTTAAATTAAGCATGACGCACCCTCGACTTCATCGCTACTCTTCACAGGTTCATCCACCACCGGCGTCGGGTCAACGGCCGGCACGACTTGACTCGGAGCCTCGACAACTTCAGGCGCCACCAAAACTGGAGTCACAGGCTGGGCCTCAACAGTAACCGGTGACGTAGGCTGGGCCTCGACTGCGATCGGAGAGATAGGTTGCAGCTCGACAATAGCAGCCGGTGCAGGCTCAGAGGGTTGTGCCAAGCTCTTTTTCCTCGCCTTTTTCGCTGCTTTGGAGGCTTTCTTGCTCGCCGCTGGAGTCGGTAGGGTAGGCTCCTCCTTTGGCTTGGACTCCTCGACGGGGATGATAATGGCGGGCTGCGGCATGGTCTCTTTCGGCTCATCGGGCAACAGCTTCTCCTCTGCCTTGGGAGTTGCGAGAGGATCGGCGGCGGGTTCAGGCGCGGGCGACTCATCCTACAAGGCCGTCAGCGCACACGAAGCACCTGAAGCTAGGCAAATAGCTAACCTTGGTCTCAACAGATGCAAGTTCCTCAAGCTTCTTCTCGGGCAGAGTAGCCTCGGGAGCAGATTCAACCGGCACCAGCGCAACTGTCGTCTCGGACTCGGAGTTTGGAGCGACAACATACTCGGTCGGAGTCTCGGGCTGGGTCTCGGGCTCGGGAGCAGCTACGATGGGCTCAGCCACCTCCGGAGCACATTCCGCGACGATTGAAGGCTCGACCACATCGGGAGTAGGCTCGACAGGGGCCGGGGCCGGCTCGGAGTCAATCAGAGGTGCCTCGGTAGAAGCCAGTGCAACAGCTGCCTCCGGAACCGCTTCGGCCACAATCGGTGCCTCATCGGTAACAGCGGGTGCCTCATTGACGACAACAAGCTCCTCAACAGCAGCAGGCGTCGACTCGACCAGAGCAGGCTCGGGCGTCGGCTCGACAGTAGGCTTAGGCTCCGCAGTGATAGGCGTT
>WSTG01001058.1:0-11863 GCA_019616325.1 Ceratobasidium sp. 394
TACCTCATCACATCCACCCCATCTACAGTGGTCACCTACTCGACAAAGGGACAAAATGCTGGGATGGTGTTCTTGATCGGGAATTTGTGGGACGCAGCGAGCGGAGGAAGCACAAGCATCACGTGTCCCCGGCCCCCTGTAGAGGCCCACCACCGAGGTCCGCGCACGCTGCGGCCTCGTAGTTTTTCGTTTTCCCATCGTCCCGCCCTTGCCGTTACATCCGGCACACCTAAGCATGCATACACCGAGTCTAGCGCCTCACCCTGGCCTGCGATCCCCACTCTCGCAGCCTCGGCGGCCCGGCCCAACAACCTTGCCGCCTTCGGCGGCTCAGTTTCCCCAACATACCGCGTATGTTAGACTTGGCGTTGTGTCGTTGTACACATAAGACAGCCCGTGGTCCAATCGTAGGCCGAGTTTCTTCTCCGTTTTACTCGTTGATTTTCGTAACACCAAGCAACGCAAAGTGTAACGTCATGGCACCCAACAGGCCCTTTCGCCCACATCCACCTAAATAGCCACACCAAAATTAAATTTGTAGATATGTATATACTTGAACGGCGCAAGAAAAACCTCCCCACAAGAAACCACAGACCAATCCACGTCCCAACAAGTAACGGTCTAAACCGTAAAGAAAGGCTGCTCAGACTGCTGGGCCTGCTGCTGCTGACCAAACGGATTGGGCGCGCCAGTCTGCTGGGTGTGCAACCGTTGGGCGGCAGCTCCATGTCCGAACCGTAACTGGCCGACATTTCCAAACGTATCTTGTCCGTCCTCCCTGTTATTAAAAATGTTAAACATGACTATACGTAAAAAAGATAAATCGAGACGAACCTGTTGGCGATGAGGTGCGCCAAGTGAGCGTTTGCGCCGTCGTTTGCGGGTGTCCGACGCGCGTTTGCAAGGGTATTTTGTTGCGTGAGGGAGAGGGATGGAGATGGGGATATCGCCGGACGATCCGAGATTGAGGGCATGGGCGAGGAAGACTGCACGGGGGCAGGGCTTTGTTGCTGCTGGGGGACTCCACCCATCATCGCAAACGGATTGTTGGAACCGTATCCCGTAGGTTGAGCCATGACCGGGCTTTGCATCTGCTGTTGAGCCATCAGGAACTGTTGCTGTTGTTGCTGTTGTTGCTGCTGGAACATGAGCTGCTGGCGGTTCCATTCGTCCTGTTGTGCCTATTGAAACAGAAAATGCCTTAAAATCGTACGGGTTATATGGAAGTCAGTACGAACCTGCTGTTGCGCGGCGAGCATCTGCTGTTGCTGCCACGCCTCCTGCTGAGCTTGAGCCTGGGCCTGCTGCTGTTGCGCCAATTGCATAGCCTCCCATTCTGCCTGCTGACGCAAATACTGCTCCTGCATGGCCTGCTGCTGAGCCTGCTGCAAGTACGGGTTGAACGACGTAAACTGCGGCTGGAGTTGTTGCTGTGGCGGCGCGGCGTTAAAATCGATCAACAGATCGCCACCACCGTTGGCTGGCGCGGCAGCAGCAGGTTGAGCCTGATCATCAAACAACGCGCCGCTGTCCTGCAACGCACGCTTCCGCGCAGCCTCGTCCGCCTCGCTCAGCGCAAGCGCCTTGGCCAAATCCCGCTCCTCGCCTAGACGGCGCTGTTCGTCTGCAAGACTGCGCTTGCTCTCCTCGATCGCGCGACGCATGTCGTCGTCTTCGCGATTGGTACGCGGCGCGCCGAGCATCTGCTGCGCCCGGCGTCTGCGCTCGTTTTCGTTTTCGAGCGGATCGTCTTCCTGGCCAAATTCGCCTGCGCCGCCCTTGACCATGCGATCGCGCATCGACGCGCGCGAACGGCGTTCTTCTCGCAGGCGAGTGTCGTCCATGAGGAGGTTGGTGATGTCTTTGGCTTTTTGCCGGACGTTGGCACCTTGGTCCTTGCCGTATTCGTCGACATACTGGAATTCTTTGAGCGTCTTGATGACGTAGAGATTATCCTTGAAGTAGATGACCGTGTTTTCAGAGCCGGCATGCAAGCAATAGTCGAGCACAGTGAGTGCCTAGAACGACCACATCAGCTCTCGCCCACTAATCGTGCGACCGTCCCCGCCGAGCAAACCCACCTTGAACACATGCCGCCAGTTCTTTCCCTTGTCATTTAGTCGCTTATCCAACATCTCCATGATCTCAACAAAGTCGTTCCTACGCAAAAAAGACCAAAAGGTTTAGGCAACACGAGAACACACTCCGAGTCGAGATCACCCACTGATTATAAGTCATCTGCGCGATATCGTTCATCTGCGTCCCCGACGGCCCCCACGGGTCGTTGGACGTCGCATCTCGGACCTTGGCCTGAACGTCCGAGTACCCCTTTGTGTAGTTTTTGGCTACTCGCAGAGCGCCTTTTCCGAAATGTTGCATCGACATCGTGTGTCAAGCTCGGTTTGTCGAGAGCGTGGGGAGGGTGGTGGTGCTCTCGCCGACGCTAGGAAAAAGGGGATATTCGGTCGATGCAGTCGGTTGCGCTCGAGTGAGGTGGCGAGCAAGCGCAGAGCGGAGTGTGGGACACAGCGGAGAAGAGCGGTGCTGCGCTTCGATGCCCGGTAACTGACGAGGTCATGCGATTATGTAATCAGGGAAGTGAATAACAAAGGAAAATACGACCACCATCCCTTGTTAAGCCCTGTATCCACCCAAGTCCAATGTACAATTTCAAAATACAAACGACGCAAACAACACGCTACTTTACCGGCGAACTAGTAGAGTATATGCTCGCTTTGCTCGCCAAATACAATAAATACCGCGTCAAGAATCTCAGCCAAGTATCGCTTTCCAACCCAATCCAAACTTTCAACCCTTTAGAGATATGGACCTTCAAACGCAAGCCCGCACCACACCGCTACACCTCCACCTATAGCACCCCGCACAAAATCGCCGACCCGAGAACGTTTCGCAGGCGGCGGAACATGCACGGGATCCGTCTGGATCTCCACAGACGCGGTCGCTGGAGCGGGCACCGACGACCGAGTGCGCATTGGCCCACCAGCTACTATTTGGTCGTCGCTCAGGTCGTCTTCATGGTCCTGCTGGGGCACCTGCAGAGGTTCCTCTTGGTTCTCGTCCTCGTTGGAGCGTTTGCGCTTGGTTCCCTGCCAATAGCCCTCATATCATACAACAGCCTCCTATCCAGTCAAATAATATACTTACCGACGACGATTCAGTTGCTGCCCGATCCAGCGTACTCCCTTCCCCACTATTAAGCACTCCTCGCGCGTTCCTATGCGCATGTCCTAACCGAGAATGCCCAGCCTCTTCGGTTTCGAAGTTGCTTGCGCGGGCAGGATCTGAATGCGCATGGTTCGCACTCGCCGGTCCACATCCAGATCCCCCCAAGCTCAGAGCATCGTCCCTCCCAGCCTCCAAACCAAACCGAGCACTACGCCCATCCTCCCTACAACCCCATTCTCAGCCAACCACAAACACACCCTCAACAACTACACACACCTAGAAACCTCAAACCTCGACCACACACTCCCCACCCCCTCATAAATAAACTCCACAGTCGCAACCAAAGGCTCATCAAACTGCAACACCAGTCAGTTTACAGGTTCTCCACGACTTTGCTTTCAGTACTACTTACCCCATCCCCCAACTCCCCGAAATGTCCAAACCAAAGAACAGACCCGTCCGAGAGCGCGTAACGCACGTGAGGTTCTAAACGATCGTCTTGGCCCTGAAAGTACGTGCCGTTTTGCGAACCGAGGTCTACAACTTGGAGCTGTGCACTCGATTCATTAACGCACAAAATAGAATCATGGTTGAAATGTCAACGCACTGTATCGTTCTCCCAAATAATCTCCGCATGCTTTCGAGAAATCACAGCGGGAATCGCATCCTCCCCACCAAACAAGTTTACACCACCAGCATCACGCCCGATACGCAACACCCGGCGCTCATTTCGGTGGAGAAACCACTGAGCGACAGGCTTTCCGGTGTAGCTTAGAGCGACGACGGCGCAGGTAACTGGTATACCTCTGATGTTTAGCTCTTGTGTGTTCCGGATAGACGATTAAATGGAGGACATACCGCGTTTGTGGCTATCGGTGGCGTGGGAACCTGTCTCGTGCTCCTGCCCAAGTGTAGAAGACCTCTTCATCCCGTCATTTACGTTCGTCGGTGTCATACTCATTACAGTCCAAGAATCAAAGCAAGAGGTGGTGGCAAGCAAAGAGTCGAACGCGAAACTCGGCGCTTATGAATCATACACCCTTAAACACGCACAAATACCACCAGAAACTTTAAATTTAAATTAAAAAAGGCTATTAAAGTTTAAACGCAAGATCGCCAGCCCTTACCGCATCCACGACGCCGATCCGGTATATCACTTCCCTTCCTCTAATCATCCCGCCCACATATATCAACCCAATGGATTCGCATAAAACGACCCCCGATACAATCCAAAAATACACAAACACAATGACTGCATGCCAACATACTTACGGATGAAACATACTATATACCTTTTTGCGCCGGGTCCACAACTTTGCAAAAAACAACATACGACCGGGTATCACCACCAGTCCGATCAGCGCCAATATTCCAAGGTTCAACTCAGATCAAGTCAAACGCGAGTGCACTCCACACGGCAGCACCGCCAACGACAACCCCCAACGTCGAAGCACCAAGGCGAGATCGCTTCGAGGGAGACGGAGCAGGCATCGGGGCAGATGCTTGGGTCGACACGGATGCGGTGGTCGTCATGGGCATCGGCGACTGGCCACGCCTCGGCTCGACTTCTTCTTCATCGTCGTCGGCACGCTTGCGCTTGTTGTTATTCTGCTAGAGGTCGTGTCAGATAATCACCCAACGATCAACGGATAAACTCACGGGAGCCGAGGCCGACGGTTCCCCTCCAACACGGATCCGCAACGCCTCGATGCCACCTGCAACATCTGTTAGCACACCATAAAAAAGAACCTCAAGACACGTACTAGCAAGCTGCCCAAGCATATCCTGAATCGTCGACCTATGCTCGCAAATCTCGACATCGCCAACCATCGCAAGTTGCTGCACCATATTCTCAATATTCGCAATTCGCGACGGCACGTCCTGCGCCGGCGGCTCGACAATCTGCACATCTCCATCCTTGTCCTTTTCCGCCTCCTCTCGAGCCCGCTCTTGCTCTTTCTTCTCCTTCCACTCCAACAACCCCTTTAATCCAGTAATCTCAAGCTAAAAATCACAAAAATCAGCCTCGACAATCACAAAATAATCAGATAAGCGCCTCACCTTTGCCTTGTCCAGTTCTGCCCAGAGACTCCGAACCTCCTCGCTCGGACCGACATCAACCACGACAACACGGGGTGCGCTGGTCTCGCCCTCGCTGGGACCACGAGGCTCATTGGCAACAATCGGAGCAGGCACGTGTACGACGGCCGCCTCGAGGGACGACACACCGCCTTGGATGATTCGCTGTGGAGCAGGGGCGACAACATCTTCCTCGTACTCGCTCTCGGACATGTCCGACGATCCCGCCGGCTCGTCGTCGTACATGTTCTTGGGATTGGGAGCGTATCCGTATCCGAGGCATTCGATCCCGTCCGTATCGTGCCCGGCTCCGTATCCAAACTTGTGCGTATTGTCGTCGTCGCTCATGCCCGTCAGGTCAATGTGCGGGCGGGTCATGCCCTCGGGCGTATACTCAAAGACGTCCGAGCGGGAACCCGAGGCAGAGCTGTTGTCGCTCTCGTCCAGGTCTTCATCGTCATCCTCGTCATCCTCGTCCTCCGAATCGGATGGAATACCGTACCGGCGTGGCGGCGACGACGGCGAGAAAAGCCCCGACGGCTCCCTACACAAGGTCAGCCCCTTTCTCACCCTCAATGATCACACTCTACCTTGGCGGCCTTCCCATCAACCCCAACCCCAACCGATCGACTTCATGGATAAACTTGATAGTCGCCATCAACGGTTCATGCGCCTACACACCGTCAGCACAAACTCGACTCCAACAACACAATACACACTTTATCATCCTTGGTCACCGACTTGCCAAACTCCAACACCGACCCATCCCAGAGCGGATAAGGTTTATTCGGCATCAACCGCTGTCCGACACCCTGAAAGTACGTCCCGTGATACGATCCAATGTCCATCACCTGTGGCTACTCACGCCATGGCCCTAGTCAGTACCACCAAATAATCGAATAAAATGATTGGCCAAGAGGGGATTGGCCAACAAGGTGACTCACCGCATCGTGCACCCACATGATCTCTGCATGCTTGCGCGACATGACAGGCGGCACAACGTCGCCGCGCGCAAAGGCGTTGGCTACACCGCACGCATCGGCTGGCTCGCGCCCGAGATGCACGGCCCGAAACTCGCTCCGCAAGAACGAGCGCCGGATGGGTGGCTTGCCTGCGCAGTTGAACGTAATGTCGATGCCGATGACTGTCGGTTGTGGCAGATAGCGATGTGGGTCAGCGATGTGTGTCGTGGCGGTCGACGATGTGGATGGATAGAGGGCAACGTACCTCGTTTATGTGAGATCTCTGGGAACGGCGTCGGTGGTGCAGGTCCACCCCCTGCTGGCCTGAACGATCCCAGCCCACCGACGCTCAGCCCAAAGCTTAGGTCTCCGTCGCAATCCATATTCAAGAAACACTCTTAACTAGATGGTGGTGGTCGAGTGAAAGGGGCTCAGATCACGACCATACATGAGGATCTGGGGCGTTTCTTAAGTAAGCAGGTCAAACACGGGCCAAATTGCTCAATTTAAAATGAATTTTCGTAGCATACACCGTACAGATGCAAGATAAACTGTATATACACACATTGCGTGATGAGTAGTACACGAAATGCAGAGGAACAAAAAGATATAAGTCATAAAACACAATAGACAAGATCGATAGCAAGATCAGTAGAAAACACCACGACTCGGCAACGAGTCGCGCACACGCACGATTTTACAAAACCAAGACTATGAGCCGTGCACCTCGGTACCCCATGCCACACCAGAATGTGGGTATCCAGTCGGCGCAGGTGCGGCATCCCGTCGCCCTACCCAGTCTCCGCCGGTCGGCGCAGAGGACGGATACCCCGTATAGTTCCCGTATGCTGAATTTGAGTAACTGTCCTCGGTTGGCGCAGCGGGCACGGGCGCAGGCGTCGAATGTCCATAATACGCCGAAGACGTATAGCTTGCGTCCTGGTAGCCACCATTATACTGAGGCGCGGGCGTCATCGAAGGGGGAGGTGGCGCAGCCGGGTATGCCTGCGCATAGTGGCCATTGGACCCGCCCGGCGACGACGGCGCATAGGAGCCGCTAGCACTGCCGTACGTGTACCCCTGGTACTGTGGCGCGTACCCAATAGAGTCCGACCCTGCGCTGTATCCAGCCCCCTCTGGCGACGCAGACCCGCCGTACCCCTTTGGCCCTGTCCCCCGCCGACTCTTGGTACGTTTCGAACTGGTCGAGCTAGTCGACGACCCCGGCCCTCCCCCACCATACGGCTCGTACCGCCGCGCAACCCGGTTGGAACCCATGTACGCGTCGGGACCGGTGGTATGGCTATAGTACCCGCTGGGCGAGTACGCAAAGTGCTCGCCGCCGGTGGTGAGCAGCGGGACCTGGGACTGGACATGGTGCTGTGCCGGCGGCTGGATGTTTGTGCGTACAGGCGAGTCCGGATCGTCTGCTTCACCTCTGTTCGGATCGCGTGGGAAGCGGATCAGCTTGCGCCCATAAGCAGAGCGGTGGACTGACCGGTATCGTGGTATGCCATCAGCGTCAATCTCGACTTTGGGGGGACACCTGAAATGGGTCTTGTCAAGGTATTCGGGGCTGATGTCCAATACGCTGAGCTCGGGCAAGGAAGACGGAGTGCGTAATCGGCCCTCTTCGACATCGGCGACCTTGTAGTAAGAAATGAGGTGCTGGGCGCTCCCGTTGATGGTAAGCGAGAAGGTCTGGAGCAAGAATGTCAGTGATATGCGCGGGAATCACGGACCCGGTGACTGGACAGGGTACGTCAGACAAGGCGCAGGCCGCGGAACAAGAGCCGGTGCGGGTGCGATATTGCGACAGACTGACCTTTTTCATCATCCCGTCCGGCTTGAACTTGTAGCTGTTGGTGAGACTGCCGACGAGCGCGCGCTCGCGGTTGCGGTCTGCCTGCGCACGGCCGTCCTTGGGGCGACTGAGGCTCGTGGTCGAGTCCTTGCGTGGCGGTGGCGAGGCATTGGCCGGGTCGGACACCAGGAGCGGACTCGGCTCGGCGGACGCTGCCTGGGCGTTGGCACTCGCGCTCGAGCCCTTCTTGTCGGTCTCGCGGTAGAGCTGGGTACAAGTCAGAAGGGATCGACAGAAAATACAGGAAATTCACCAAAAAATTTCCGAGGATGCGCGACGGAGACCTGCACGGGGTGAGTCGTACAATAGTGGCAGAGTGCTGACACGCACCAGAGGAGCCCGTCGGTCCAGCGCTTGATGCCGCTCTCGTCCTCGTCAAAGACAAAGACCGAGCCCGAGGTAATCATGCGGCGCTCGCGGTCGACAAGGCGGCGGGTAACACGCGGGATAAGGCCGCGGCGGGCAGCCTCGAGGATGAGCAAGGCATCCTCGGTGGTCTCGATGAACCAGCTGCAGGGGGGCTCTGTCCACACGGGGTCCGCGCGCGTCGGGGTCGCAGCGGGCGAATGGGGAGGCATCACAAGGTTGGGGACACCGGCCGGATAGTTCGCTCTTGATATCTAAAGTTCAGCTCAGGGTGTCGAAACCTACCCGCTGCCCTGGGTCCGCTCCCGCATTCTGCCCGAATCTCCGACCCGTCACGTGCCCGCCGCGCGCATACAACGTTCCCCCCCGCCTGGGCTTAGCAGAGCTTCCACACCAACCCACGCCCCTGGTCTTTTCCGGCCCGGCCGATCTCGCCGGTGTTGTGGCTGGCTCTAATAGCATTTGATCTGCGTCCTCTATCGCAACGAGACGCTCACTTTTGTCCAAATCACTCCCAACTTGCGTCATTTTGTCCCATCTAAGTGGCCTGCTAGTCGCCACACCCAAGAACCCAAACAGCTAACGTGGCAAGAACCGGCAAGATCAAGATTCAAACCAGCCAAACGGAGCAGGTGGAAGTAAACCAAGACGAGTCCAGCGCAAGATACTAGCAGCCATCGCCGACGCAGGGCAGGAGTCCACTGGGCAAATCGAGGTTGAAACAAGAGCCTGGTAAAATCGATGAGCAAAAAATTCAACAACGCCCATCCCTACAGGACACGACAAACATAGGGGCTTCATTGTACCTTGCAGGATTAGACACGACCGGCAACGAAACTATACGCCGAGATCCATGACACAATCGGATGAGGCGCAGTGATAATCTCTTAGCGTCAAGTGACCAAAACATATTTGAAAGGTCATTCCGGCGCATACACGTCGATTCTAGTTTGCCTCTGTCCTCGAACAACGCAATTCGCGTCTTTCGGGCACATAAATCAAACTGGCCATCATTTCTTCCACCAGACACACAAGATGCCCGAACTTGGGCTGTATCGATAACATGCAGAACAACACTCGTCAAAAATAAGCAACCCCCTTGACCACGAGGCGAGCGCCATTCCCCCTAGACAACATACACATGCACAAGTTTACGATCTCCTGAGCAGAGCCTTCATCTCAGCGTCACGTCGACCTCCACCTACATATTCCGTTTCAGCAAGATAATCAATTGCAAATACCAACGTCTGGATTTTGTTTGCGGAGAATCAAGTACATCCACCGCGCAGATCGGTACGACCTACACAAAACCATCCATCGGCACCATAACAAGACCATAATTTAACGTTCAAAGTCCGCGCCCGGACGCTTGGACAAGGCGCGAGCGAAATAGCTGGTATTTTGAGATGACAACAGACTAACTAGACTTGCAGATTGTGGGGGAATAGACATGAGATGGAGGCGATGTTGTAGATCCCACGCGTGTTTATCTAGGTAGAGTAACGTGCGGTGGGGTGCATACAGATAGATAGACCAAGGTGGATATCGGAGTTTGCCTCTTGTTGCTGAAAATAGGTATTCCTCGGGTCGTGGGTCTACGAGAGTTTAAGATGAACACAAACAAAAGAGCGACTGGTCGAGTCGTAACAATAACCAGCTAGGTCTCACAACGACCAAGGAACGAACTGCACAACCACGCGTGAATCTCCAAACATCTGATAAAGACTCACCTCAAAAACCGACACACGACAACGCGCGATCGAAACCCACCCAGTTGTATGCACCCTCCCTCCCAAGTTTTCGGTATCCACAGTAACAAAATCGGCATATATGCCCCCCCAGCAACCAAGTACCTTTAACGACATCAGAGAACTTGTGTCAGCCCATCAGCCCATCTCAGTGCACAATGCGCCCAGTCACGTAATAATATGAGGAACCGGCCGGGATTGGCGCCACGGCTGACAGAACCCACAACTATTTTCATCATCATATATGGTGTTTGATTCAACTGGGATGGCGCATGCCCTATCTCACTCATCAGTCATCTCTGTATCCAAACAGACACGCTCCCCCAAGTTACTGGATCCGAGCTCCCTCCGTCGTACACCAACCGAGACCAAAACAAAAAATGTGCATGCGAGTTTACGATTCACGACATGGCGTGGCAGCAGTAAAGGCTAATGCTCATCGCCTGTGTCGCCGAGATCGGTACCGGGGTTGGGATTGACAGCCCACAGTAAAATGCCGGACTGACGGCTCGAGGCAGATTTACTCCGAGAGCGCCGGCCGGATTGGCGGTTGAACTGATCCGTTGGACGAGATCGAGACTAGACTCTGTTCAGAAAAAAATGTCAATCGACGCCACTGCACATGGTAACATTCCTCACTGATCAATATGGACGTGCATTGCCTGGTCTTTGAAAATGGAAGCGTCTATGCGGGCAAGATATCGATAGATTGCCAGTCCAGTCAAGTCATTCGAGCCATAGCTAGTTATTCAGATGCCGATACGCCCTTGCCCTACCCAGCAGGCTTGCTCCCAGGGCAATAGAACAACCATAAACAGTCATCTAACTCCCACATTCGCGATCTGTTCCAGCCAAAAAGGAAAAATGCCCCTATACACTCCGCGCGTCGCGTGAGGCCCAGGGCATCCAAAAACATCCAAAAAATTTCGAGACAAGGCGTTCAGCAGGTCACGATGGTCGCATGAGATCGGGTTCCTCCATCGCGAAATCAAGATTCGTGCTCCCAACTACCGGACGACCAAAAGGGTTCACGACTCTCAGCCCGCCATATACCGAGAAATACACGAGGTTCCACTATTGAAACAGCGATCGTCGAGCGTATGTACGCGTACTTGCTAGGGAGGCGGCAAGGGTTGATAGGAGTTTGACGTTTTTGCACCCAATCGATGAAGAGGGCTCGGACATATGACCCCAGTGCTCGTTCGGATTTGACAAACACCACAGAACTTCGCGCCCAACGTGGTTCGAGAACGAGCGGCTGCGGACCGAGCGACTGATTACAATACCAAGCACGCAGTGGCGAGCCGCCAAGGTTATCGACGCCTCGATTGATTATCGCCGTGATAACAC
Source organism: Ceratobasidium sp. 394 (assembly GCA_019616325.1). Taxonomy (NCBI): domain Eukaryota; kingdom Fungi; phylum Basidiomycota; class Agaricomycetes; order Cantharellales; family Ceratobasidiaceae; genus Ceratobasidium; species Ceratobasidium sp. 394. The sequence goes on from WSTG01001058.1 coordinate 11,556, forward strand.
CCGATGTGTGAGCATCGTGTATAGTCAAGTTGACTGAGACGGTCAAGTGTTAGGGTACTGAACGGCCATTTCAGCCTTGCAAGGGGTAGGCTCGATGAGTCCCACGCATTTGCTAAATCTCCTCCGAGTCGGTCGGGCAAGTGCTCGTGTACTCCGCATTTTTTTCTGTGGGTTTTCAGCTAGCTGAAAAAGGCTTGTTGAGATCGATTAGGGGTAGGGATAGGGCACAAGAAAAGTGGTTGTTGGTCCGCGGCACACCGAAAAAGTCTTCAGACGGCCATATGTGACCTCATGATTCTCGCAGTGGC
>WSTG01001059.1:0-11827 GCA_019616325.1 Ceratobasidium sp. 394
CATATTACCTCACGCATAGCGAGTCGAGGCCATGAAGATTGCCTAGTTTTCAGAGCCTTGCACCTAAAGGATATAAGCCTGAATTCTATGAGCTCTGCAAATTGAACCCCCAACTGGCGTCCAGGCACGTCGATAAGATATATTATTTCAGGCCACACCTGAACTTTTGGTAGAACCATGCAGATCGCGTCCAATCAACTGGATACTACTAATTATGCAAATTCGATCGAACTGGATCATCTTTTCACGGTGTCACGATCACCCCCGCGTGGCCTACCACGACAGCGCCAAGCCCAAATTGTGCCGTTTATGACTATTGAGGCTCGAACATAACTACGGGGCAGTGTCAATATTCGGATGCGTTTGGAATAAATGCTGAAATCTAGCGCTTGCATAGCCTAGCTGGTGGCAGGTGCGCGCTCTAGTTTGCTCTTAAATGAAGCTGGGTGGCGGGCCTGGCACCGTAAGCTCTCCAGAGTGGTGAAATCTTTTACAGTTTTCTGTGGGTGAGCACACACTTGGTCCTAGCGTAAGCATACACCCGTGCTTATACAACCGCAACGTCTAGCGCTAGTCGTACTACTGGTCGACTACCCGAACTTGACCATTATATTCCTTGCAAGATGCTACCAGAGCCGAGTGATTTGGACATCCAGGTCGGACTGGACGCACTGGCAGCTTTCAAACGCTCTGAAACAACCTCCGGCTCCCGTGCGCATCTACGTATCGCAATCGGCCATTTCGGAAAGGCTGTTCGGTCTGCCACAGATACTACCCCCTATTACGCGTTCATCAAATTAAGCCGGTCGTTCTCTTACCTCGCCAGCACTGAAATCGCGGATAAAGCAACCTCATCCGCCAGGATTGCCGTGGTTATTGCGGAACATGCGCTTTCCAAGTTGCAGCAATCCGGCGTTACAGACCCAGAGCTCGAAGCGTACTTGAAAGACACGCTAGGCTGCGCTCTCCTTCAGCGCTTCATGTGTCTGAATCAGGAAGAAGATTGCGACGCCTCTATTCTAGCCCATCGTGCCGCCCTCCTATATCGCCCCCCAAGCATTCCGCCTTTGCTCATATCATCCAGGAATCATCATCTTTCGTTATCGCTCGCAGCTCGTGCATATTCATCTGGCGCACACGAAGATCTGTTTGAAGCAATGTCGCTCGAAATCGAGTCTGAACACCCACATCCACTATATATCGCCCATCTGGCTCGCACAATTGCATTCACTTTCGATACGCAATTTCGTCCAACTGCCGTGCCGTTCGAGTGGGACCCGGATGCAAGACCCCATCAACAGACATTTGCTGCCAACTCTCTATACACGTTGCCGGTTTCTGGACCCCTAAAAAGGTTGAACGCTCCCGATCTTATCAGCCGGGCCAACTATCTGGAGTTTGTTATTCCAATGCTCGAATCCGCGCTGAGCCAACCGCAGATAGGGTTCTCGAGGGTAGCTCTCACCGTGGAACTGTGCAACGCTCTAATCCTTCGTTCAATCCGAAAAAACGATCCAACCAGCTGCAAATCGGCGCTCAGGCTTCTTTTCGCAGAGTTTGGCCACGTTCGCTTTGGCCAGGATCTACGTCTTTCAGCCGCGTTCCTTGACATAGTTGACTCGTTGAACCACTGTTATATGTCAAGTGCGTTCAGTGTGGACGGAAACCTTCTCCACCGAATGCTTCAGTGCGTTCGATCCACCTTGCCCGAGTCACATTTCGAGTACTCCAGGCTATTATATCTCGAGGCCACTTTCGATATATTGGCCGAGCTTCGGAGAGGATCAAACAAGTCCGAACGCCTCAACTTTGCACGATCAGTCACTCTTTTCAGGGAATCGCTACGAAAGTCAACAGACTGGAATCCTAATCTACACAGGCGCGTGCAAGGGCTCTCGTCTGCGTTATTTCATCGCGGATATGCAGAGTTTGGCTATCGAGAATCTGCACCGGATGACTTTCAGGAGAGCACTTGCTGGTCTACGATTCCCCAACTACTTTTCCGCCAGAGGATGGACGACTCACAACGTTTTCAGCTCACCAAGGAAATTGAAGATGGACTCAACGCGACAAACGAAGCGCAAGCACTATCTGCTGCCGGGATAACCCAATCTGGTCTAGACCGGCTCACAACACAGGTAGACCTCGCCAAAAAGCTCTTTGAATCAAACTGGCTGTTTTACCCTTCGTTTGGTCCGGAAATTTACAGCTCTGGCATGTTGTATGCCTCGGCTTTGCATCGACGCATAAAATGGAATGTCAAGTCGTCTGGGTTCAGCGATGTGTCGCGGGCTGATATCGACAAGGCGGTCCAAGTTTTACGTCAAGTCGAAAATCGGCGCATCTCTTCTGTGGTATCCGATCCGCCGAGTCGAGCGTTTAGCATATACCTAGGCTCAGCCCTGTGTTCGCAGGCCGAGCACATGATTCAACAAGATGATCCAAGTATTGCACATACCACCGTCGATCAAGCCATCGAGCACCTCGAACTCGCATGTCCTTTGGCTCAACCCCAGGCGCCAAATGAAGTACCAAGCTATGGACTACTGGCATGGGCATACTACGTTCGATACCAGATTACACGCAATCCTGGTCACATCCACCAATCAATGAACGCCTTCCGAAGCACAACCACACAGCTTGCTTTCACCGATGTGCCTCGAAATGTCTACCTCGTTGCGCTCAAGTGGGCTACTGCCGCCATGGCTAGCAACTTGTACGACTTTGCCGGTGAAGCCTTTCAGGTCGCAATCAACAACGTCACCCGAGTTGCATGGGTTGGGCTGAGCGTCCGCGAACGCCATGTATCGCTAAAGGATTCGGCTGCCACCCTCGGTACGGATGCAGCTGCGTGCGCGTTGCTGCAGGGGGATCTTACGCGGGCGATTGAGTATCTGGAATCAGGGCGCTCTGTTCTGTTTTCCCAGGCGACGACCCTTAGAACGCGTTTCCCAGCCCTTGCCAATAGTCACCCAAAGTTGATGGGCGGCCTTGAGGAGGTTGGGTCAGAGATTGAGAGACGGGCCCTCCAGTTTCAGGACACTCACGACGTCTCGCTCGCGGAAGAAAACGACCGAACAAGCTACGAAACGCAGAAGCTCCGGGGGTTGGGCGATCAATGGGATGCACTCGTCAACGATATACGCAACATTGCGGGCTGGGAGAACTTCCTCCAGCCTCCCTCTCTTTCGGAGTTGTTGGGCGCTTCCAGCAAAGGTCCAGTAGCGATCATTATTTGCAGCCGGTACCTCGAGTACTGTCATGCTCTCGTTATTTTGGAGCCAAACAACAATGCGATCAAGCTCGAGCAGCTGCCTCTTCGATACAAGGACGCCGTGAAAGTCGCGGATCTTTATAAAGAGACCTTGGATATCAAGCTCAATCAATCGAGGTCGGAGACAGGTGCCGAGGCTGGGTCGCGGGCACCCGTGTACTACACGTCCGCCGGTTTACTTCCGGCAGAATCGCTTTGCGAAGTACTCGCTACACTCTGGACTGGAGTAATGAGCGTGATCGTCCGGATGATAGTATCTCATGGGACACAGACCAGCGTGAGTTTGTATATTCCTTGGCTCAGTTGTGATCAATAATCTATGGAATCTAGGACCCACCACAACGGCACTTGTGGGCCAGCCCTACAGGCCCCCTCTCCTCGCTTCCTCTTCACGCCGCTGGCATCTACAATAATCAATCCTCAGAAAAGCAATCCGTCTCCGACTATTGTGTTTGTTCGTACGCTCCGAATCTCTCGGCGCTCCTAAAAGAATCATGTTTGAGTGCTACTCCAACGCATATAGTCGCATTTTCCGGAGGAGCTGGACTCAAGTATACCAAAGAAGAAGTGAATAGGCTTGCTTCCGCTTGGGGCTCTAAGTCTTGCCTTACCCGTCTCACAGAGTCTGCAACATTAGACACCGTCCGGAAGAATCTATCACAGGCGCATGTCGCTCATTTCGCCTGCCACGGACATCAGGACATAAACTTTCCTCTGCGGTCGCATTTCTCAATTTCCGATTCATTGAATATCGACCTAGAGGACTTGATGAAAGCGGCTTCCGGCGATGCGCATTTAGCAGTGTTATTAGCTTGCGAGACGGCTCAAGGTACGATCATAACTTCTACTCTACGCCACCCTGTAAATTAACGACATATATTTTTAGGCGATCAGACTTTACCCAACGAGGGCCTGCATCTAGCAGGAGCTATGCTTTTTGCGGGATTCAAGGCGTCGGTAGGAACACTATGGAGTATAAGCGATGCAGACGGGCCGGAGTTTTGTGCCGAATTCTACAAAGCGTTGCTGGCGGGGGAAGATCCGGACCGAGTGGATTTCAACCGAGTAGGATTGGCAGTTCATTGTGCCGTGCAAACGCTGCGATCTAAAGGGGTTAGCATGTTTCGGTGGATTCCATTTGTACACTATGGTGTCTGAACGTGGGTTCATATTCGAGAAAACGTTTTGAAACTTGAACAGCTTGACATGTAGTGGCCATAATGTAGATTCTACTGTAGCTCTGAGCGCGCGCATAGATGTCAGTGGATTTTTTCTACATTGCGAGTGTTAGGAGGGCCGTATACATGTATTGGCCGTAGGAAACAATTCCCATCGAGTCGACCGTTTATTTGGCGCTATTTCGTCTCGCCACGTGACCATTGGAACCCCACCCTCTCGAATCTCGACCACAACCATATCTCGAGGAAAGTATCATACATTAAAAATCAAAAAATATGGTGAATTGCAACATGCTTGATATAGCTGTGCCTTTGCTTTGCTTCTCTGTCTGCCCAGCACACGGGGAAACCTGAATATGTGAACGTGAAAGAGTCTAACGGCCCTGCCAGAGTAAAACTTCTAATTGTATCGCCCACGGACACTTGAACTTGAACGGAGCTTTCTGGTTTTGGGTTTCTGCGTCGACACGATCTGACTTTATCACGCTCTGACGACATCTTTTCGTATTCTGTCTTGATGCCTGATTGGCTATGCGGCCCCATCGGTCTCTCGAGGAACTTCTGCTTCGACCGCGGTTACGATCATGAGCTATGCACAACTTGGACGGGTGTAGGGCACCCGCGAGGTCTTGAGAGACGTATTGGATGCTGCATTTAGATCGCTAGGTCCAGCCTAGTGTAAGCGCACTTACGAGCCGTTCATCTCGACCCCTGACCGTATTCTTGGTAGACCTTTAATACACGATCGGAGGGGGGGGGTTGTCGAGCGAGCATCATCAGCCACTATTTCAGGCCGCTGATGTACTAATCTAGGGGGGTCAAACGGAGGTAATTTTTATTCATTTCGTTCGCAGTCATTTTAGGATAACATCATCGTAGGAATTACGATAAGAAAAGGATCAAAATGATTCTTGCTCGTGCGTGCAATCTAATGATAACGTAGTCAGACTATCGTCCAAGCAGAACCAAGACTCAATCCCACCTTTCAATAAAACTGGAGCTTGATCTGAGACTTGGCTTTCAGCACCTCGTCCGTCAACTTCATCAATTGCTCGCCCAACGCCTCGTCCCTGGACAAATCGCTGCCCGGCTCTGGAATAGCGGGCGGACACACATACTCGCCCGTCTTGTTGGTAACCGCCCCGACATAAATGACGCTGACAGCGCCGTCCCAGATATCCTTCTTCAGAGGATAGAGCGCGTTGTTTGCCCAACCCATAATTGGGAACGGCTCGTGGATATGCTCATTGGACTGGCGAGTGTCGACCACGCCTGGGTGGAACGCGTTTGCGAGTATGCGCGGGTGAGAAGCGGAGAGATGGCGTGCGAGGTATCGCGAATAGAGAATAGCGGCGAGCTTGCTTCGAGCGTACTGCGCGTTGGGGCCATAGTCCTTGTTCAATTCGGCAATATCAGCAAATTGGACGTCCTCGGGCGCCTGTTGGTGCAAGTTGGAACCGGCGTTGACGATGCGAACAGTGTTGCCCTCTTCGGATGTCTTTTTGAGCAACGGAAGGAGAGTACTGGTGAGTATGACGTGACCGAAATGGTTCATCGCCATGTGCAGATCGATGTCAGCGTTGTTGCGCTGAGCCGTCATGATACCCCGTCCAGCAATGTTCAACAAAATATCGAGTCGGTCAAGCTGGGGCAGCAAAGACTCGGCGCACGCCTTGGTAGCCGACCAGTCGGACAGGTCGCACGGGATCCAGGTTGCTCGTCCCGCCTTGCTCGCGCCTAGTTCCTGTTCAAAGAGCTGCAACGCCTCCTTGGCACGGTCTTCCGAGGGCGAGAGGATGTAGAGCCGGGATACGCCGTGTTTGAGGAGCGTGTGCGCGCTGGCGAGACCGATGCCCTCGGAGCCGCCGGTGACGATCGCGACTTTGCCGGTGAGGTCGGGAGTATCGTCCAGCTTGAACTGGTGTTCTGGTAAGGCGAGCTCGTGGGCGCCGGGGATGCCGACATTCTCGGCGATGGTGTTCTTCAATGTTTGCATGTCGGTGAGAATGGTGGTAGCAGAGATGGTCTTGGGTTGGCAAAGATTCGTGCACAGTGAAGGCGGAGTAGTCGTCGTAGAGGCGGATCGGCGTCGAGTGACGCTTATATATTGTTGGCAGAAGCTTAAGACGTCATCTGCGTCACTCTAGGGCCATCCTTGGTCATAGCAAGAAGCCAAGAGCCTGTATCGTTGTGTTGAGGGAGATCGAGCCGATTCAATTAATCATGACGTCATGCCGATCCTCTCGCCTCGATCAAAGTCCGAAGCCAAGCCGGGGTACATCCAACGTAATTCTAATATTCCCCAGAATAGGTACACAACCATGGACTACTCGCGCGTATATACGGTTGTGTGTTTCGCAGCTGTAGAAGTGCAACTACTTCCATATGTACTGCGGGTCCTAATACATCAACAATCAACATATACTATAGTCATTTCGTACACTCCCAGGGGTTGGAGCAAATGTGCTGATAACAAGAGCCCCTCGTGCTCACCTACCCGCAATGGATTGGTATTAAAGGCCCCTAACAAACTAATGAGTGTACTCTTCAGATAGCTTCACGTTACAATAATCATTTTCCAAGAACAAGCTAGCACATTCATTTACATTGCGCAAACTCAGGTTATTCAAAAAATCTTCAGACAGCTTCCGCCACCTCATCCACCCCAACCATATCCCACACCCCACCTACGACTGGTACACGCATCATTGGCATACCCTTCCCCCTTATCAACGTGCCCCACGAAAAATCTGACGCTGCCCATGGGTCGCGCTTCCGACGTTCTTCTATCCATTTCTCGAATACATCCGAGCGTCCACCAATTCCGACCTGATGGTGCTGAAATACGCCCAGAAAGTCGGGGTCTACTCTTTTATTCGTTCGAACGAGTCTCGCACAGGCCTCCGCCCCCGATTCCCGAGTTGAAAGTACTTGGTATGTTCCGTCGGAATTGACCCTAGTTAGGACAAAGTTACCGACACGAGGGCGGGCGAGACACAGGGACCGAACGAGACGAGAGACCAGAGGAAGCACAAAGTGATACATGTCGTCGTCCGTGAAGCGTAGGACATGCTGGATCACCTCTTCGGGCAGAATCGAGCTCGTGTTACACTGCAGAGGCGGCGCATTTTTCCACGGGCACTTGTTCACCGTCGCAGCCGAACCGAGTAGATGAACAAGTAGCAGCAGCCCATCTCGTACATCTCCCTTGGCATTGTGGAATTCCATGACAGGCGAGCATCGAATCTCGGAGCCATCGATGGCAACAGCGACCAGCTGCAAGCTCGAGATCAGAATCCCCATTCCGCTGTCTCGACCATTCTTCCGCAGTTGCTTGACCATCTGGATGACCTCAAACTTGAACCACACGTCCTCATCCAGTCGTAGGCAAAACTTGACGAGACATCCACGAAACCAGCAATAGGGGCGCGAGAGCCGAAAGATACTTACACCTATCTGGCACGGTGCCACGCTCGGCCTCTCGCTCCACTCGGTACGCCCCAAGACTGCGAGCCGTGCCTCCTCGGACAAAGGTGTTATTTCAGCGGGGCACAGGACGTGCGACGGGGCCGCAGCGCATGCGACTTGCCAACAGATCAACAGAACCTTGCCAAATTCGCTCATGAGATCCGCAATCGCCAGCGTCTTCTTGTAGTCCGAGACGATTTTCTTGACAAGTTCGACCGAGAGATGTTGAGAGACCGTCAGCGAGTCCCAGGTCGGCGCACCCCAAGCTTCGAGGTCCACGGTAAGAGGCGCCAGCTGGTTGTACGCGTCCAACGCCTCTTGGACGTTAAACGTCGGATCAGGCCAGTACGAGACGGTCGTGAGGTACTCTTCGGGGATTGGATGAACTATTTCGGTACATTCGTCAAAATACCGGTAAAAGCTTGGGTGACGGGGCATATTGTCGAGTTTGAAATGAACCTTGCCCCTGACGCTAAACGCGCGATAGTCCAAGTCGATTATGTAGCTCCAGTGGACGCAATCGCGTTGGCCCGTGATCCAGGCGGTGTCTTCGACAACTTCTGGAGAACAAAGGTCACCGTCGTCCTCTGGACCATCCGCGAGCTCCTTGTGGCGCCGCAACTGCTCTTCTTTCATGTACGCGATCCAAGCTTCAAGTACACACACTCAGCGGACGGATGTATCGGATGAGTTGCTCCACGTACCTTCCATTTTCGCGGCACTTCGAGGGATCTGCCAAGCAAACTCTCGACCAAGACCTTCGGGGTAGCCGTCAGCATTCCTACGCTGGCGATAGTACTTGTCTGCAATAGACACTCAGTATCGGAGGCAGGTTTTCTTATCCGACACGTACTTTTGTACCGGACTGCAGTGTATCCGACAGTGCCCATGGTCGTGGCGGTCGTGGTAGTACCCTTGCTTTGAGGACGCACGTGGTCCGTTTTTATCTTTGATTTGGCCTTGTTTCAGGGCCTGATTGACAACGAGAGAACAATTATGCCGAATCGGGCCAATGTCACAGTTTCGAGCCACCCAATATTCCAAGAGTCATGCAAGAATGTGCTGAAACCCGATTGGCGTTCCATTGAGAAAAATAAAACAACACATTACTCTTTACCGCTATCAATAAACCACGAAACCCTAGTGGCTGAAATAGTAAACATAACAAGCAAGGTACCAATGTTGAAACCGAATTTGTCCAGTAGAGGGGCGAAGAGAGGCGGCTGACGCTCTAAACGACTGTCTTTTTGGTCCTCGTTTGACCACTGTCGGTTCGGATATGTATGCGCAGAAGGCTGAGAACGCGAACAAACCAGGTCCACATAATCGGATGCTTGCTCCTCGTGATCTGACATGACCATACGAGGTACCTGGCAGAACATGTTGCTAGTTGCGGAGAAGTCCCACGCATATATGCTGGATAAATACATAGTGTATACACTGGCGCTCAAAAGAATTAAGCCACCCATTTCTATTGCACCACACTGCATACATGCAGCTTCTTGTATTTGTGTACATACATATCATATGCAATCAACAGCTCTCTATCAAACGCGTATTTTTTTATGTTCTACTACTGGCTGGGTGTGGCCCTATGGAGAGGGGGGTCAGTAGAGGCAAATTTTCAGCTCTTCAGCCATGCTGTGCAAGAACTAACCATGTATGCGAGGCGATAGCCCAGCTCGTTGCGAGTCTTTTGAACCCTAAATCAGCTCAAACCGATGAGCGGATGAGAAGATATGAGCCTCACAAAATCGAGTTTTTTATAGTAACTTGCTTTTGTTTAGCTCAATTCTGATCAAAAACCTGATTTTGTCAGGCTCGTATCTTCTCATCTACTCATCGGTTTGAGCTGATTTAGGGTTCAAAAGACTCGCAGCGAGCTGGGCTATCGCCTCGCATACATGGTTAGTTCTTGCACAGCATGGCTGAAGTGCTGAAAATTTGCCTCTACTTACCCCCCCTCCATAGGGCCACACCCAGCCAGCAGTAGAACATAGAAACATACGCGTTTGATAGAGAGCTGTTGATTGTATATGATATGTATGTACACAAATACAAGCTGCATGTATGCAGTGTGGTGCAATAGAAACGGGTGGCTTAATTCTTTTGAGCACCAGTGTAAGAAGATAGCAAATAAAAAGCATAAAGCCACCTAATACCCCAGGGGTGTAAGGTCAGGGCAGAACATTTTATGCATTGAGCATCGCATATACACAACGGCTCATAAATGCAAGGTATCATATCAAGACATAGTCATAGTAACGAAGCGCTCCGAGTTTCGCCCCGCAACGAGTATTATTTTTTAAATAGTTAGTAAACACATGCATTAAACGGGTGAACCTGATACAAACTAATCTGTGGTTTAATGCTTGGACATATCATATCCATGTTCTATATGAGCTCCGGATGCCACTCCCACATAATCCTCAAAAGCTCGTCCCTTCAACAAGCTGATACCGCGTGTGACACAACTCACACTGGTCTATTTCTCTGGAAAAACAAATAAACGATAGCAGTAAATCTACGTAACAATGAGCGTTCTGGTAGAGAGATTTCCCCACCATGGGCAAAAGATTTGGCAACAAACAGATGCTATGACTGCCCTGTGCCTGCATATTCCTGGTTGCTTGCTGCCCTAAGCCTGCAAGGTTTAGGCAGAATCGTGTCCCGTGGTTTGGGATAGCTGAACTGCCGAAGGCAGTGTGTGCCAGGGTCGGAAGCTCGCCATGTGCTGATACTTGCATGGCATACAAGATCTTCTGAATCTGTTGTAACACATTCCATCAAGCGTTCTCCCACGCATATATCATCAAGACACCTACCGCCCTGCACCCTCGACCCCCTCGATGAGTTTCCGCTATATGAAGCCTGAAGAACTATTGAAGAGCCAGTATGGTGCCTGATCCAACTGATTCCAACCTCGCATATAAAAGGGCAAGTCAAGCCGCATATAGTTTTTATTATGTACTAACCGTATATCTCTCACTATGTATTAGGCAGCCGAAGTACGTGTCATACTAATCTCAGAATGAGAGCTAATTGGACTTGGAAACCAAGATAGTTTTTGCGGATATCGAAAACCCCTTCCCATCAGAGGATGATTTTAGCCCTGACATGAGGCTGGCAATAGTGTTTGGCCACGGCGGATTCACGGCCTATCATCAGTTCGAAAATACCAGTGCATTGGAGGAGATCGAGTGTGCGATCAGTTGTTACAAACAGGCACTGTCACTTACACCCGAGGGACACCCACAACTAGGAGGGTGGCTCAACACTTTGGGCGCCTGTTACAAGTCTTGATATGATCACCTCGGGAAGTTGCCGGACTTGGACACTGCAATCAATTACCAAAGTAGATCACTCACTCTCACCCCAGGCGGACACCCAGAGGAACCGTGGCGGCTTAGTAACCTAGGCGTCACCCATCTTGCTCGGTTCGATACTCTGAAAGACCTGGTGGACTTGGACACGGCGATAAACTACTTGACTCAAGCAGTGTCACTCACACCTGACGGGGACAAAGCAAAGCCCGTTCTACTGAGCAATCTTGGGGTATCGTACCACACTCGTTTTAAACATTGCAAAGAACCGGCAGACTTGAATACATCCATTCGGCATTTGACTCGAGCAGTATCACTTGCACCAGAGGGAGACATAGGCCAGCCAACACGGCTGAGTAACTTGAGCAGCTTTGCCAGGATCGATTTGAGCTTTTCAAAGAGCGAGCGGACTTGGAAGTGGCAGCTGCAAGCTCAATCCAAGCAGTGTTGTTATAGGTCGTGTAATTTCTGGAGTGTATGCGCAAGCGCTGGAGGTACCAACTTAGAGACGGAGGTGCTTGCGTGAGGGATCAGGTTCCGGGTGTATGCGCGAACCTGGGAAAGGATACTCTTAAGGGATTTAC
>WSTG01001061.1:0-11813 GCA_019616325.1 Ceratobasidium sp. 394
ATGGAATGCTACCTGTCTCAGGGCGATAAGTGGCACAGGGTGTGGGATGCGTGCCACGATGCTCGCGAATCTGAAACCATGGCTTTGGCGACAGTTGCTCATCCGGTGTGAGGCCAAAGTATTGGGAATGGGTATGCTTGGTCAGGGTTGACCTAGGCTGCTTCGGTTCATTGTAAAAAAATAAAATAGACACGACTGAGAGTGGTAAATAAATGGGCATGAAAACTGGGAACACGGGCCGACTGCCGCACGGACTTGGTCGCGTGAATTCCGGATGTATGCGTTTATTTCTCTGCACAATCACGCTAACAAAAGTCATTTTGCTTTATGAGTACCGTTTTAAGACTATAGAAACCCGGGATAGACGACCGAGCTTAAACCGTGACATACCGGTTCCAAGGTCGAATTTCGGTCAATAAATGCTAGATATAAGAAGCAGAGCTTCCGAGATTTACCCAGGCACGTATACTACTCCCTAGGCCTACCTAAGAGCAAGACCTAACCTACAGGCGGATAATAGTTGATTCAGCCAAATGTCGGGGGATTGTTTGGGACAGCACAGCCAACGCCTCGTGACTCAACAGCACCAAATTAGACCAAACCCTTGGACCTCGGAACAGGACGACCACCACCGAGTCTATAAGCTGAGTCGTTCTCGGCCTCCCGGCGGGTTTGCCCAATATCCCATCTGTACGGCGACACAGACGTTGTTTTTCCATACACCGCGATAAAAATGGCAGATCAGGGCAAGTTCGCTTGATGTAGCTCTTTTCGTACTTTGATTGGTGTTCCAGATATGCTCGATACAGAGGATGGGCCCGGTAAGTAGTATTTAGCTTCTAACTAGAGTAATGACCCCCTGAAATTCGTTATAAATCTATTATAGCCGAGCTCAAGGAAGAACACGGTTTGTTTGCTGGCGACGATTCATCCGAAGATGAGCCACAACGAACCAAAACGGGTGCGCGTCCTGCTCAGAAAACTCCCAAGCCTCGCAAAAGATATGTTCGGGGCAAAAAGGGTATTTTGAAAGGGCTAATGGAGATGCCTATCGACATTTTTGCCGAGGTGAGTCGTGCCCGCTTTGTTTAGGGAGGCCTTTCATCGCGGTTTAGATTGCGAGCCTCTTGAACCCCGGTGACCTAGTTGCGCTTGCGCGGTCGAGCAAATTCTTTCGCAACTTGTTGCTCCAACGATCGGCCATTCAAATGTGGCGCCACGCCGAACGCAACATGCCTGGGTTGCCGCCCTGTCCGCCCGATATGTGCGAACCACAGTATGCGGCACTTTTATTTTCAAAGCACTGCAATGTGAGTCGTGATGGCAAGGAGTACGCTGGAGCTGATAATCTGTTAGTTGTGCGGTGCCATTGCGACGGCCAAGCCAGACGTGTACTTGCGCGTCAGGCTTTGTGCCATATGCAGGGAAAATGAGTAAGTGTAGCACGTTTGTCAGCTGGCCATATTCCTGATGCGTGTCAGACTCAGAGACATCGTGCCATTGGGCCTTCAATCTGTCATAGACCAGACTCTTGTGGACAGCTCTGCGAGTTGGTTTTCCGATCTTATTTTGAAACGTCTACCTTAGCGATTTCTCCTTAGCTATCAGGTTCAAAACGGACAAGTCTCGACCTCGGGGTACTCAAGAACCACTCTGTAGCCTGAGACAACAGGTCGAGGGTGTGCTTAATAAGCAACGGGAATTCAAAGACGCTGGAAACCATTCCGGCCTGGCAAAATGGGAGCAAGAGTGTCGCACACTAGTGTTGACAAGGCGAAAGGTGAGTTAAGGAATCGTACCTCAACGTCATAATGTTTGCTCATTGTTTGTGTCAGTTTGGCTCGCAGCTCGCTCGCTACCTCGATTCTGTCGGCAAGTCTCGTAGCAGAGAGCTAGGTGGCGTGAAGCAACAAAGGCGACAGGCGTGAGTCCCACACATTATCAGACCTTCCTATTATTAGCTGACAAAATTCAGTATCGTCAATCGCCTCAAAGCCTTAGGGTGGACGGACGAAGACATGTCATTTTCTAAATCCGACGGAAAGCCATGGCGTGCGATAGTAGATACTGCAAACCCACTCACGGCCCGAAGTACGTATCATCAATTTCCAGTAGCATACGTTCGGCTCACCCACTTTGTAGTTTGGGATAACATACTGCGCAAGCTAATTCCTTTGTTGCAAGAGAATCGTGAGCGACACATCGCACGCGCCGCGGCTGCACGACGACTCCAGCGTCGTAGGCACATCCACCAATTCCTCAAGCAGATGAAAAGTGACGAGCACCCGCTGGAGCCCATTCTCAGCGCTCTCGGCGTTCACCCTCCAGCCATGCCTTCCCTGGAAGATGAATTTGACCTGGACGACATCATAAATGCACAACATTTCGAATTCAAAAATACGTTCCCGAACACTAGTCTTACGCTAACCTGGGACTGCCTCGCTGACCTAAGCGAGCAAGATATTGCGATCGAGGAGGTGCAGGCGGAGCTCGAGACGCGAAAGGGACAAATTCGACGAAAAGTGCTAGAGTGGAGAGCAAACGTGGAAAGGCAACTCGTAGAAAGGTTTGAGAGCGAGGCTACAGGTGGTGCAGATGTCGTACTCACGGTGCGCACGTCTTGTTAGTTCCTTCGACGTTATTCTAATATAACATTCATTAGGTCGGAGGTAGTACCGAACTGACTGTTCAACTTTCCCGAGACCTTCGGCTCCTGCTTCGCGCCGACACAATATTCAAAAAGTCGGCTCCTTTAACCGATTTTAGTGTGTGGTCGATGTCGCATGGCAAGGACTATCCCTACTACTATCCACTATTAGTCTCTGGTCAGGAGGAGTACTTCTATGAGGACGAATTTGCCCCTCTAAACGATTCGGACTCCGAACCCGAGGGCCAGAACTTGGATTTCAGCGTTTATCGACGACACACCAAACTCGAAAAGATCGTAATACCTCTACTCAGGGATCTTGGGATGCCAGATGTTTCCCGAGTTGAACTTTACGCCCTGAAGACGAGATTCGTCTGTAGGAGATGTGGAGACAAAATGCCGAAAACGTGGGACGAACTGGTACGTCTTGCTGTGTGACCCTTAACTTCCGCCCGCTGAAACTCCCCATAGGTAGACCACTACGTGCACGGACTTGATGCTTGGGCACGCAACAAAAATCCTCAAACTCTATTCCCTACCCGCCACCCAATAGTTTACAAAAACGTGCACGACCTCGAAACGCAAGACAATCCCAAACCGCTAGCAGAGCTCTTGACAGAAGCGGAATCTCATTATATGCTCCTTCCAATTGATCCGACCGTACCCCAGTCGATTTGCCTTGTCTGTTGCGCGATATCAGTGGTGGGGTGGGGGCCGATGGATCCTGATGAATTGGCGATACATATGCTGGATGTGTGAGTACGGTTTTGTATCTAGATCCACGCAAGGCTAACTTGACCTTGTGTCAAGGCATGACGTTTCCATTCCTGTTAAAGGAACTCACTATGGGCCACGTATTAATGTAGATCGCCTCGGTAGCGAGTGGTCTAAAAAATGGGATTGGTTCCACGATGCACAAGTAGCGTCTGGTTCTTCAACGGCGAATTTGGCGTTGGCCCATTCTTCGGCGTCGTCTTGACATCCGGCACCTTGATACCATGGTCCGGCTTTGTATTCTCTGTTGTATTACACACTCCGTATCTTGTTTTGATTAAATCATTTTTAACAATTTCCTTGTTTCAGCCTGGTAACCCGCTTAGCTAAACGTGCACCAACCCGGAAGCTGACTAAGCCTAGGTTTGCCGGTGATCACACAGCACCAACTTCAACCACGAACAACTTTTGCCTTAACCTCTCCCCCAATTTAATGTCACCTTCGGAGCGGGTCTTTGGAATTCCAGAGCTTGCGATTATTATCTGTCGTTTCTCAAGTCGCAAGGACTGTGCGCGCCTCCTGCGTGTATGCCGCTCCTGTTTCTTTTCCGCTCGAGCGTCGGTATGGAAGAACGTGCCTGGCGTAATTCATCTGCTTAGGCTCATTCCGGGAACATTAGACAATAGTTGTAGTCTGGTATGTTGTTCCGCTGCAGTTACCGGTCTTATTGATTTTCCACTCTCGCATCGCAGAATGCACTGTCCGCCATAGTGGATCCGACAAGGCTTCTCCTTTACGCGCCGTTCGTGGAGAACCTAGAGATCTCGCGTGTAACTTTTCACAAATATCGTATACAAGGCACCTGGCGCTTGCTCCCTCGCCTCGTCAGGCCGACTGTGCTACTTCCTAACTTACGCTCTCTGACATACACACACCCCTTCCCGGGCCCACTGGATGAATCCCAGCTTGATTGGCTTCAAGTCTTTCTTGGCCCGTCTGTCCGGCATATCAAGATTTCTATCCACGGTCGCTTGCTGATCTGGCAAAATATAACTTCGGCGGCTAAACTTCTCCATGCTGTGTCTTCCCAATGTCCGAGCCTTGAGAGTCTGTTTATGCACCCTGGAGAACCAGTTCCGGGCACGGCACACCGCGATCCGGATGGCTGGTCCCGCCCTGAGGAAATTATATTCACGGATGGCAAAGACACGATCCACGAACAGATAGGGATGCTAAACAATCTGCGCTCCTTGACCACTAGCCCGGCTATACTTGAACTCGAAACATTCCAGGCGATCAGTAGGCTTCCTTGCCTTGAAACCCTAGTCATACAATCAACCGGTGATGGAGGGCCCTCATGGGGAGACTACGGCTTGTCCGATGACTCTTTCCCTGCGCTTAGGACTCTCCAGCTGATACACCTTGATCCACGCAACACGGAGCATCTATGCAGCCTGGAACCGCTTGTCCAGCGGCTGACGCACGCTTCTCTCATCTTCGATGACTGCGGGGACGACATCGTTGTCTGGGACTACCACGGCTCCCGATCAGATATTATACGCAGCTTCATGTCTCGCTGTCGGGAACTGACTAGTTTATCTATTAAAATGGGAGATAATAATGCGGGTTTTGAGATGTGCCCTCGTACAATTGACATGCTTCGGCTGCTGCCTATTCGGCACTTCGAGGTTGATATGGTGGACCTGGAACCGGGAGTTACACCTACACAGATGCTTGACGCGTTGCCTTGCGTCGAGGTTCTTCGTCTTTCGTGCACCATGGTGGGCCATCAATTCCTTCGGCATGCGGCGGTAAAACTGCCTCGGCTACGTTCCCTGGAACTGGGCTCCATAGAATTTGAGGGGGTTGACGAGGGTCCTAGCAGCGAGGAGTTCGCGAAGCCGCCCAACCAGTCACAACGCCCTTTATCCATTCAAGCCGAATTCAATTTGGACAACTACTCGTATGAGGATGTAGCTCGGTGAGTTTTTATTGGAATATCTGTCTTGTCGATCCAAGAGAATATTGAAAGTAACTCAACAGTTATTTATACGCACTCTGGCCCAATGTGACTGCTAAATCCATGTGGGATGGGTTACGTGTGCGCAGCAGCCTTTTCGAACCGGTTCGTCGGATAAACCGTATTTTGTCCACGCTAAAACAAGCCGCTGGGTAACTTACTACCGTACTCCGTAACTGTCGTGCGTATATTAAACTTCAGTATTCACAAAGCTTGTTCCTTATCTGCTCCTGGTACCCTGAGACAGTTGAAAATTTTTGTGTTTCTTGTTGTTGTGATGAGCAGATCTGCGGACCTGTAGGATCTTTTGTTCGGATATTGCCAGGGTTTGACTGAACCAGTGTAACCGCTGGCTACGCGCTCCTATCTTTAAAATGTTAAATTTTGAGTACTTATTGCATTAGTGAAACGGGTTTTGGGCCAGAAAAGGTTGTCGGCTCAGGAGGTGGCGAGCTTAAGCGCCGAAGATCGCGGTGCCGTAAAGGGGCTTACATCGGATTCAGAAGCACGTGACGTGGGAGAAAGACAGAAATCTAACCTCGACCTACGCCGATAATATTGAACTACCATGGTCGTAACTAAGTGGTATGCATTGTATTTCTATTTGGCAACTTTATGTTGTCACTGAAGCTCTGAGCAGTGGGTCTGGTATTAGCTCAACCCCTATGGAGGCGGACGAGAACGATACAAGTGAGTTAAGCTGTGGGGTTTGGGTCGTTTGCTTGTCCTGGAACTAGCTCTTTCAGATACAACACGTGTAGGGAAAGACGGTTGTAGTGGAATTTTCGTTGTCTCATGTAAGGCCGAGTGAACTAACCAATGCATCCCAGATCGCGAGGAAGAAGACGGCGAGCCTCTTGGGGGAAACGACTCATCCGACCAACGCGACACACCTGCCCCAAGCAAGAAACGCGCACGCTCCGAGCAAGGGATTACCAAGTCTACACGCAAGAAGTATGTTCGAGGGAAGCAGGGCGGGCTGGAGGGGCTGATGAAGATGCCAGTTGACATATTCACGGAGGTTAGTTCAGCGATTAATTGATTTTTTGTCTTGTTCTAACGTAGTGTTACCTGTATTTTCAGATTGCCTATCTTCTTAACCCAGGCGACTTGGTCGCACTATCGCGGTCGAGTAGATTCTTTCGGAATATGTTGCTGCAGCGGTCAGCTGTCCAGATGTGGCGGCGCGCCGAGAGCAACATGGATGGGCTGCCGCCTTGTCCGCCCGACATGTGTGAACCACAGTACGCTGCGTTGGTATTCTCCAAGTATTGTACTGTGAGTACTGGATGCGGCTGCGAAAAGGAGTAGGGCTGAAGGTTGGTTAGTTGTGTGGCGCAAGTGCTACGGCCAAACCAGATCCAGATTTAGGAGTTAGGCTGTGCCCTTCCTGCCGGGATACCAAGTAAGTCCTCGTAGCTTTGCCTCCTAACTTGATTGACATGGGTTGTAGACTCGTGGGACTAAACCCGAAATATGACACGGTGGTCAACCTCGTCTTTCACTCTACTTGTTAGTCCGATGTCTCGCTTTATCAGACTCACTCTCACCGATCGTGTCTAGTCACCCGACCGAAAAAGACCGAATCTCAGTCTCGGACCTCGAGAAACTTGGCCTTTAGCTTGAAAGACGAGGTGCATGAAGCCCATAGGAAGCGAAGTAGTTTTCGTAGTGCTGGGGACGAGGAAGGTCTCGTCCAATGGGAAAAAGATCGGCAAGCCGCAGTACTAGCAAGGGGTCAGGTAATATTCACCAACTCGTCCATATTATTCTTGTCATTGAACTTATGGATTAGCACGCCATTGAGCTTCGACACTATCTGGACAAGATAGGCTTTTTGCGTGAAGATGAATTGGCTGGCGTGAAGGAACAAAGGAGAGCAGAGTAAGCATGACTTGCTATGATGAAACTACCTATATTTATAGTTTGCTTGTAGCATTGTTGAACGCTTGAAAGCGTTGGGCTGGACAGACGAAGACACAAGGTTCCATAGTCCTGAGGGAGTGGCGTGGCGTGCACTTGTGGAAGTGCCAAAGCCACTTACCGACCGGAGTGCGTGTTTCAGCATATCGCCGGGCGGATAGCTGACTCTTGGATTCTGTAGTTTGGAATAACCTATTGCCAAAGCTAACGCCACTGCTGGAAGCCAACCGCGAATGGAATATTGCATACAACAAAAAAGAGCAGCGTATCGAGCGTCGTGCCCGCGTAGACCAGTTCCTACTGGAGATGAGGTATACCGCACACCCGTTCCAGTCGATCCTCGAGGCTCTGGGAGTCCCACCTCCACCTCTTCCCGATCTGAGCGGATTACGCGGCTCCTCAAGGTTTTTTGTCCTTGCAAAGAACCCTCCTAAAATCCTGAACCCGTTCCCGAGGACTAGCACAGCGCTCAAATGGGATTGTCTGAATGACTTGAGCGAGATGGAGATGGCTATTGAGGAGGTGGGGGCGGAGCTAGAAGAGCGCAAGGGTCAGATCGAGGCCAAGATCGTGCAGTGGAGAACGATGGTTGAGCAGCGGCTTGTGGAGAAGTTGGAATTGGGGGCGAACATTCCTCTCGTTGTGAGTGGTCTTCTGCAAACCTCGTATCTAATCTGATGTTAATGCTAGGTCGAAGGTAGTGCTGAACCAACTGCACATCTTTCCCACAATGCCCGTATCCTTCTTCGCGCCGACACCATATTCAAACGAATCGACTCGGGTTCTAACAATAAACCTCCTATGCAATACTACTACCCGGAGTTCGTTTCTCCTTTCACTGCTTGTGCTTTCACCGAGTACATGCACATTTCCATTTCGAAGCCCGAAACCAACTTGGATCAATACGAGCGATTTACCGAGGCCGAGCGGGTAGCAAAGGGACTGCTAAGGGAACTTGGGACGCCAGATGTTACGCTAGCCGAGCTTGAGCTCAAGAAGCGTAGATTCGTGTGCGAGAGGTGCATCGGTAGAAACCCTTTGACCTGGGAACGACTGGTGTGTTTACTCGGTCAACAAAGTCACCTGCACTCACCCAAAATATCCCTAATAGGTGGACCACTATCTCGCGCAAGACAAGCTCTGGAATGGTTCGAAGGACTGCCGAGGCGAATATACTGTCCGCCATCCGGTTGTGTATCGAAACACCCACGACTTGGACTCGACAGACAACCCCAAACCACTTGTACGACTGTGCGAGGGGGAGGAAGCCGAGCAGCTCACTGCGCTTGCGAACTCCACCCTGATGGATGTTTTTTTAAGCCCCCGCTGTCACCTTTGCGAAGGTACTGGAAAGTTCGAAGTGCGCATGAAACAGGCAAACATGTTGGTACATATGCAAGACGTGTAAGTCCTGCATCACAGCTGCGCGTAGACAACACTAACTAGGATGCAAACTAAAGGCATGGCGTCGCGGAACCGGTCGAAGACCTGCACTATGGAATGCAATTCTACAAGATCCAGGCCAACACATGGCATAAGAAATGGGACGCATATCACGACGCTCGTGAATCCAAAACCATGGGTTTAGCGACGGCTGGTCATGACAAGGCATGCTAGTAACTAGCTACTGTAGTCCAATTCTGCGAATTACATTTCGGAAGTTAAAAACGCCTGGTGAGCCACTACATATAGGTCATTAAAGAGATGTGCCACAATCCTCGTAATAATCAGCGCAAATGCCGCCCCAACGTCACGCATATAGTTGAAAGCTTTATATTACATAATGGCGCCACAAGGGATCAGTCCGTCGTCACCAATCCCTGGACTGGACTTCGACGAGCTACGGTGCCTCAACAATGCCCAACCTTGAACAGTAAGTTCACAGACTCGTGACACTTTTCATAGCTAACATTCTGTTTGCGCAACAGTACAAAATCCAATCTTCCATCCGTTACAACCGGAATCGACGACGACGGTGAGTTTGTGCGTCTTGGACTCTTTTTTGTCGCCCAACTTTTTTGATATGATGGTTAAACCAGGTGACGACTTGGGTAAACTATTCATCTATTTTATATGATGCAGAGGGGCGCAGCTGACTGTAAATCCTAGGCGAGGTCCAAGACGAGTCCGGGAGATCGGTCGCTGATGACTCCTCGTCCGAGAATGAGTCTCAGGTTCCGGCCAGAAAACGCACGCGTACAAGTTTGACAAGCACCAAGACTCGCAAGAGATATGTACGAGGAAAGCAGGGTGGTCTGAAAGGCTTGATGGAGATGCCCATTGAGATATTTACCGAGGTTAGCTGCAAGATTGGTTCCGATGTTAAGTGTGTTTTAACACTGCCCGTGTTCGATGTAGATCGCCTACCTCCTCACTCCGGGGGATTTGATTGCACTGGCACGGTCAAGCAAATTCTTTCGCGGGGTACTACTCCAGCGCTCGGCCATCCACATGTGGCGCCGTGCTCAGCAGAACATGCCTAGGCTACCGTCCTGTCCATTCCACATGTGCGAACCACAGTATGCCGCGTTGGTGTTTTCAAAGTCCTGCACGGTAAGCGGTAGCAGTTGTTAGAGAGTGGGTAGAGCTGACGAACGACCAGTTGTGTGGTGCAAGCGCCACGGCGAAGCTTGATCCTAACCTGCACGTTAGGCTTTGCCCATCCTGCCGGGACACCCAGTAGGCGTGATATTCCTGCTAATTGCAGTAAAGTTGATGCATTTCGCAGACTCAGGGAGCTTACTCCATGGAATCGTCGTGCGGTGGTGGACAAAACCCTCGTTAACCACTCATATGGTTGGTTTTCATGTGGTTTTGTGATGCTGGGTCTAACCGTTTGCCTTATAGCCACCAGGCCTAAAACAGAAAAGAAGCGTCCCCGATACTCTGAGCATCCAATCTACGGTCTTAGGCAAGAAATCAATGAGGTGTTCAAGAAGCAACGGCAGTTCCAGAGCGCTGGGCACATGGACAGATTGGCCAAGTGGGAGGAGGAAAGGCGTAAACTGGTGTCGGCAAGGTACAAGGTAGGTTTACGTCTGATAATTTCGCCTCATTACACTGAACATGCATCTCAGCACGGCAAACGGCTTGCAGTTTATCTCGAGTCTATAGAAACATCACGCGGAGAAGAACTAAGCAATTTGAAGCAGCAGAGACGAGAAGAGTAAGCCCAACTCTTAACGCGGCAGTTCGGACCTTGACTCCCTCATGAAGCATCAAGGAACGCCTCAAAGCGTTGGGTTGGACGAACAAGGACATGAAGTTCTCTGACTCCCACGCAAAACCGTGGCGTGCGCTCGTTGATCCGCCAAAACCGCTTACAGAACGCAGTACGTATCCAAGACAGTTCTCAAAGGCGTGACTCATCATAATTTGCAGTTTGGAAGAACATACTACCAAAGTTGACCGCGTTACTTGAAGAAAATCGGGAGCGGCACATTGCACACGGCAAACTAGTGCGGCAGATCCAGCGTCGAGAACATATTCACAAATTTCTTCTGCGCCTGAAAAACGCGGAACACCCACTGGAGCCTATTGTTGACCCCTTAGGGGCTGAACTCCCGCCTCATGGCTCAGACGATTCGGACAGCTTTGACTCTGTGCGTTACTTTGAACTTGGGAACCCATTCCCGAACACCAGCTTCGCACTCGCATGGGACTGTCTCGCCGACTTGAGCGAGAGGGAGATTCCGGTCGAAGAAGTGCAGGCGGAGCTCGAGGCGCGAACAGCTCAGATTAGGCAAAAGGTGCTAGAGTGGAAATCTGGGGTCGAGCAGAAACTCGGAGAGAAGTATAAAAACGGGGCCGAAGGTGTTCGGCAAGATGTGGTAGTCACGGCAAGTATCTCTTGCGTTCTACCAAAGTCTCATCCTCATGCGTATGCTAGGTCGCAGGTAGCACCGACCTGACCGCCCATCTTTCGCGAGATTTACGTCTACTCCTCCGGGCTGATACGGTATTCAAGAAACTTCGACCTCGTCTCGCGGGCAGCAGCGACGAGTCGGATAATCCCCCAACTTGGAGCTCACCTTTTTATTACCCGGAATTAGTATCAAGCCTTCGGGGGTTCTTTTACGAATCCCCCGATTTTCCCGGGGACAACTTCAGCGCCCCCGAGGATATTAACCTAGAAGGCTACCGGCGGGACCCAGAATGTGAGAAAACCATAAAGCAACTCTTGCGGAGCCTTGGAATGCCGGATGTTGCCCGTATCGAGCTTCGAATACTCGGATCCAGGTTTATCTGTGGGAGGTGCATCGATAAAAGTCCCAAGACCTGGGATAAGATGGTATGTGCATCGGATGTTGGAACGTTTATTGCCGATATCGACTCGAGGTGCATATAGGTCCGTCATTACGTCGCGGCGCCCAGCGCATGGAGCGCCAACAAATCTCAGAAAGGCGAATACCCGGTTCGCCACCCTGTTGTATATCGAGACGTGCACGACTTTGCATGGGCGGGCAGTGGCAAACCTCTGGTACGGCTTCTTACGCCAGAGGAAGCTG
>WSTG01001062.1:0-11810 GCA_019616325.1 Ceratobasidium sp. 394
CTTTTCCTTTGTTCTGCACGTTGTTCCCCAAGGACTATAAGTTGAGGGAGGAAGCATTCTACGAATCCACCCACACCACACTGTTACCTATTTCGGGTCGATACCAGCATGTTTCTCACCCATACCCCACCTGTCATGCCGCATTTTCTGTATCAGTCAAACTAGCTCGTGTCTTGGGACTATTCGGTTTTGAACGCTTAACAGTACCAACACTTTTTTCAACGTTCTGGCTGAGCTCTGAAGTAAATAACATCACATGATCAATGCCTCAACAATTCACGAGATCCGCCCGAACTCCCTGAAATTGGCCTTAGCTTAGAATGACTCAAAGCTGCTACCTGCATTGTGCATTGCATAGCGTGCAATGGAGGCGGCGGCTGGGCATTTTATTCTTCAAGTGTTAAGGCGTTGCATGCTGAGTGTGAGATAAGAGGGCGCGTAATGTTTGTGACATGTTATTTACCCGGATTATGTCATCTTACCCGGCTGTCCGGCACCTCGGTAAACCTCTACCCTCCTACCACCAGGCAAGCCACCCTTTGTCAAACCTGCCATCCAGCACATTTAAACGTCCTTCTGGCGCCAACTTGATGCACACAGCTTGTCACCTATCCCAGATTCATTCTCTTTGTCTCCTGTACCTCTTATAAGCAGTCAGTGCCGGCAGCTCACATCCATACTATCGATGTCGAGCTGGATCTCCATCTCTGGACTCGTCGAAAACGTTGCTAATCTCTGGCTCGACGCTACTACAAGCCCGGGATATGTCGACGTTATGCTAGAAGAGGTTCGGGCCACCTTGAAATCTACGAAAGCGCTAGTCGAAAGTCATAAGACATTGCTCGCCTCGGAGGACTATGCGACACTCGTAGCGAAGCATCGCAGGCGAGTGAGCCTAATATTGTTTAGCGACGCCATAAATTTATTCGTTGAATTGCGCACTAATTGCAGCTTCGAGTTGGATATGATGCAGGAGATACAACCGAAATCACGTCGCAACAAAATCTCTCGTCGAGCTCGAGTTGCCGCCCTGCGCAAAATGATAGATAACTACAAACGTGAAGCCGTTGTAGGTGGCCTAGTTCTCGCCCTTGATCAGGTGCCTGATACTCATACGTTCGTTATTCATGGCGGTTTAGTTGTTTACACAACGAGCCAGGAAGCACAATGCCACTGCATCTCCATTCGAAGATTCACCCCCGGTCTCGCCGCTAAACGCTCAGTCGACCCAAGTGTCATCCGGTCAATCAATAAGTTCCCAGTCTTTGATGTAAGTTACTAAACTTTTGTTCTTCCTTTTCGCCGGCCACATATTCACCTATACACAGAATGAGGATATATTATGCGATCAAAATATCCTTCCCGATAGCCGTTTGGCTCACAAATTTGAGAAAATGGGCTAGCAGGGCGAGTGGAGGGTGAATTCTCACAAAGCTTTGCTCCCGATAGCGGGGTACAAACTACTGATTCCTCATCCGTTCGCCTATATGCACCCAGTCTTGTCATCCTTTAATTCAAAGTTTGAACCGTTGGGAATACAGGGGGTCATATTCGTTTATCTATGTTGTTCTTTCTCCGACTTTTCATATTAGGTATTACTTGATATACAGAAATTTGATTGAAAGCCGAACCCAAGGGGGTGCGATAGTCGCCCGGTAAATCCGAGGTCTTCGGATCCTGAAATTTTTATCATCATGGCACTTGTGTCGGCCAGATAACACATACCGCCATAGCTACGAGCCACGAGCCACGAACCGAGCGGCCTGGTCACGTGCCCAATTTGAAGAATTGCACGTGACTACAACAGACAAATGTCTCCATCCTCAACCGACCATACGTTGCAGCTGGCAAGAAACTGGCTATTTATTATCTCACAAAATTCATTAAAAACATGCTCCGGTATAACAGCCTACATGAGGCTTGGTTTGGACTTGGTAATTAATCCAAAATGCAGCCACAGCGGCGCAGTCACTGGAACATATTCCACCTGCTTGCTCCGCAAACCACATTACATGTGAGCACTTTTGGTTAAAACCTGACGGACACTACTGAAGCACTGAAAGCTAGACACGTGTTCACCTCTCCCCTCCCCCACACCAACACGGAGCTCCTCATCGAAGATACAGCCACTCGGCGCTTTCACCCTAGCCTTACCACCACCTCTTTGAATTCTAGAACCCTGACGCTTCCAAGCGGCTTGCCTAAACTCGAGGGTGGCAACTAGGCTCTGACCAGCCGTGACACTCTGCCGGGTCACAGCTCGTGGAAGGCGATGCAGCGCCATGCTCCCATGCTCCCACCGCCGTGCCACAGCTCTATTTGCAATGTCCCAATCCTTTCCGAGTCCGCGATTTTGCCACCCTACCCACAAGTACGAACGAATCCTTTAGTACAGGATGTTGCCCGAGCATATATCTCGGGATTACCTGAACGCTAACCAATTTCATCTGCTTGCACGTCTTTCGACTCAGCAAAGCGCTATCCTTCAAGTTACAATCCATGTCAGGCAAAAGGGTTGCCGGGACGCTTCCTACCAATGTACTCGCCACCTTCGCGGACTATAATCACCACTATAGGCCTTACGAGGCCATGTCGGAAGGGAGTGTTGGTGCTATGCTGAAACGAGTCGAAGAGGTCCTGCAGTACGTGGACCGAGTATTCGAACATAACCGGGTTCTCTTTGTCTCGGCGGACTATGGTACTTTGACGAGCAAGCACCAAAGGTGAGAAGCACGTTTCCGCATGGCTAGCGTTTCACCATAGAGCCTGGGCTTGAACTCCGGATAGCTACCTCGTGGAGCTGGCCGAAGAGAAGCGATTACACCAAACACCAATCGATGATATCGTTTCCAAGAGTCCCATCTTATCTTTGCTTTACGCCTTGAAAGAGCGCGGGCTAGACCGTGCGACAATACTTTTGAGAAAGGTGGAAATATTTCAGAGTGAGATTCTTGTGAGTAGTCCTTATCAAATCAGCTATTTGCACCTCAATCGACCCATATACGTTTGTTCAGGCTGCGATCCAGCCGTGCTCCCATCGAGGATTCTCCGTAGTCATGGACGAACCACCCGAAGCCTTTGACTCGGACCGAAAGTTTCTTGCTGCCACTAGTTTCTAGTTTCCAGGAGCTTACCTCGTCTGTTGACCATGATGCTAGCGAGGCTGGTCCTTCAGGGGTTCCCTCCGGTGCATATTGCCATAAAATGATTTACGAAAACGCTGAACGCAGAGTTGAGGTCATAGGTAAGTTCTTTTCGGTTGGACGGTATATGTAAACTTGAAATGATGCGATTGATTCAAGATACCTTAGTTCGCCCTTCGAATCACGACGACTTATCCGGAGCTGGAGTCTAACTTTCGAAAGCAGCTTTGGACGATTGGGTGAACCTTATATCCGGGCCTTTCATTCCACTCGGGCAGGGGACGTATTTGAAGGATGAACGCCTCTTATTCTAGTAGTAGTGGTCCAAATTCGTAAAAGGCTGAGGTAGTCTGGGTAATTGTCGTGGCTGGCGTGTGAGCCAAGTGAGGCAAAAGTGGCCAAATGAGGCCGCAAAGTACCCACAGTACATATCAAAGCAAAATGCGATGTTACCCCCGATACGGAGGTGCTTTTGTCCAGCAAAGACGCCATGGACACGACAGAAATCCTTTGTCCTGGTATTATTTCTCCGCATCTGCCCGGGCCACTCGTTTGTAGTGCTTGCCTTTTTCGGGCTGTGGCACAAGCATTGTTCAGGCACGCGCTCCTTGGGGGTGAGCCGCCTTTGTTACAATAGGTGGCGGCGGACGCTTGCCATAAATGGCAGTGGCAATAACTATCAAAGCAAGCGCCGCCATGAAGAGGTATATAAACCAGCCACTGAAACTCGTTTGAGCATCTCAGTCTCAGTTCATCTCCGGTGAGTGCTCAAGGATTGGATCCTGCAAGCGGCACAGCGCGAGCTGAAATCAATGTCTGGGCAGATTGCTATTCGTGCATTAACAATCTGTTGACCAAGCGACGCATTACCTTCGCAACACCAATCCCGACAAGTCCTCTATAATCTCCGCAGCTTCCATGGACGCCAATCGCTCTCAACAGGGGGGAAATATTACCCGAGGAAGTAACGAAGCTACGCTGGCGCGAGCCGAGAAGATGTTGCATCGCACGGGGGTGCTACTCGAACAGTACCAAGCATATCTTCCTCTGGAAATTTATGCTCCTTTGGCAGCCCAACAACGGACGTAAGCGCATTACACACCCTATATTTTGCGAGCGTCCTGATCAACTCACCGTCCCTTCAAGTTACCTACTCGAAGTCCTGGATGAGATTCGACAACGCCAAAACGCGGATCACGGGTACATCGAGAAAAGTCTGCTTCTCTCTGATGTTTACGCCCACCGGGATTGGGACCAAGATACGGCTAAGACTCTGTTGTGGGAGGTGCAACAGCACGAGGACCGTGTCCTAGTGAGTTGCTCGCTGGATCCCACACGTTGAAAGGCAATGTTTTGATCATTATTTTCCACTTAGGTCGCAACTCAGCCATATACCCGCGAACCTGCTACTGTTTATGCAGCATATGCTACCTACTCACAAGGTTCCAGCCGGTGAGGCTGAGCTTGTTTTAACCCAACTGCTCTTTAGCGGTTCCATTGTCTGTTTCTTAATGTTGGACTGGTTCAACCATGTTACTTTTAATATTGATTGTGCCCTCATTGGACGTAATCCGAAGCCAAGTTCTCAATCCTCAGGCTGCCTTTGAACCCGGAGGCGTGTAAATGATTCTGTTTTAGCGGCGTGGAGGGAACGCCAGCGCATATATCTAGACTGGTCCGTATGTTTAGCAGCTACTGCAGAAGCACGCGAGGCTCATGAAAGGCACCTAAACTGGCTTATATAGCGACGGTAATTACGACTGCTTGAATCAAAACGGAGCTAATTGCTCAGTGGAGACTCGAAGCCAGTCGATTGCCAAAAAAAAAAATGAGTATGACTTTCAACTCAACAATGGAATCAAGCTCCTTCAGATGCTTGTAAATATACGGAGCTTTGGGCGAGTTCGAGGAGGTGCGCCAAGAATTTGAGGTAGGAAGGCCGAGGGACTTAACGTTACAACGGTTAAAACAGGTCAAAGGTAGGTTTAGGAGATGATTGCATTAGTGGTACCCTCTCTTGAGTGTCCGAAGATTGGGCTATTTAAATCGTGCGAGAGTGTTCCAGGGAGGAGACAAAGAACCATGCTCCTAACTCTGAGGGGCTGTGTGCAGTAGCTTGCGGAGGCACACAGCCTATTCTTCGACGAAGGTGGAGCGTAGCGCTGTGGTCGTGCCACTCTTATGCCGATCAAGCGAGGGCTTGCAACACCAACTCGACGACTGTCTCGTCCTGGGGGTGGCAAGCCCGCCTCGTTTTTCTTTTATACACCCATGCACCTTAAGAACCTCCCGGCTGCTGCTGTCCAGTGTGGTCGCCCGACCCGCGAATCTTGCTCGACATGTCTCAGCGCCTCGGCTGCTAACGCGTCGCTCTGCGCCAGGTTCCCCCAAACCGCCGGTACCTGAAGACAGCGGCACGGCCTAAAGCACGACAGCGATCCTCAGAAAAAGAAGCCCCAGGGTATGTACACTCGCACCCACAAAACAAGGCAAATAGACAAAGCCTTGCAGTAGACTCAGTCACCTGCGTTGGAGCAGTGTCTAGTTGCTGGAGTCATCCAGCTAATAGCTTACTGAATCCCCAAATTGAACCCAGAGCATTCTCGACAGCTTTCAATTCAATCATAGAAGTGATTACACCTGGGATACGAATTCTACAATCTTTGTGAAAAGAAACCCCCGTCTATGAATAATAATTATCCAAGCCAAACCCATCCAAGGGAAATCTACTACGCAGTCTTTGCATTCTTCTCCAACTCCTTTTGCTGCACCCTCTGGTCTTGTCGCCTCATCAGAGTCGTGAACAATGGGATTATCACACAGCTGAGCGCACACCAGCCCATGATCACACCAGCATTCAGACCTAGGTGACCCCTGGTATTGAGCAGGATAGTTCGAACGGCCTGGGTGTTGTTACTACCATAAAAATGGTTAGTCACCTGGAGTTGAACATGAGTATGAATACTCACAAGCTCGGAAAGGCGTGTCCATACTGGTAGAACCAGGGGAGCAGATCAATTGGCATTGAGGCCACCAAGATACTGACAATGATAAGTGGGAGCAAGAAGAATACCATAAACCTCGGCGTCAAGATAGTGATCTTCGCCTCAGTCGCCAGTCCAAGCGCAGCCATCCCCATATACATGTAGGCAAAGTAGAGATAGAATCCACCAGCATAGGTGTATTTGGCTCTAAACGGAGCATGGAATGGAAGCGAGACCATAGCAAAGGCGAGTGAAGGGGGGAAGTAGAGGCCGAGGAGGGCCTAGGATGCGGAGCTAGAGATACGAGCGGAGTTTGAGAAATGGCCCGAGGATACCACGAGCGGCGTCGTTTGTCATTGTCTATGATCTAATGTTAATATATGCTTGGTTAAACTTGAACTGTGCGCATACCATGATAAACGCAAAAATGCAGAGGTAGATCTGTCCTACAAGCGTGATCGCCGTGGCGACCAGTGCACTGTGATCGAATTCTCCATCAGTCTTCAGTTACATATTATCAAGTATTTGCTACTCACTTGTATGGTTTCAAATTCTCCGTAGTCCACCACACTCCGTTCAATGTCCGAGGCGCAAAAGCTAGAGCCTGCAGTGCACCCGTATTTCCGGGGGTGGAGCTCAGATAGGCAACCACGGACTTGGCATTACATTGTTGTAAGATCTGCATTCAAAAAAATCGCTTAGCCCCGATCGCAATCAACCACCGGTGAGCAAAACCAACCTGAGTCAGAGCTACAGCCGTAAGAGGGTTCACATATGTACTAGTGGCCTGCTCGTTTCGCGCCTGAGCATAGTAGAACGTGATCGCAGAGCTTGTATCGTAAGAAGAGTCGCCGGAAGCACGTGCAGCCGCGAGTCGTGGGGACGCGTTTGCGTTGACTGGAAGAAGCGGTTAGACGAGGCAGGTTCAAGCTATGATTTTGACGTACTAACTACGGCACCCCACGTCTGCTCGTCAACAATGGCAACACCAACGTCGCCGACCTCGTTGGTAGGAATATGGACCCAACTAAGGTGTTGTTTAGTCGCGCTCTAAACAAATATGTAAGTTGAGAAAGCAGAAAGAACGCAATAATACATGCTTGAGTAGTAGCCATGAGCTCTTGAACGACCGTTTGACCAACCTCTCCTCCATCTCGGTCAATAATCCAAGCCTTCAGAGATGGCGCACGTGTGCTAGTGTGCCCAAAGAACCCCTACGACCAATGAGCTACATTCACAGCGTGCGGCATTGCCCAAATACTTACCAGTAGGCAGGAAGACAAGTCCACATAACGATAATCGTGGGCACAAGTGTCATCCCCATGATCCTGATATATATCTTGCGTAAGTGCGCGATTTTCGGGTCAAATACTAGGGAGTCAAACGAATCTATAAGATATTGAATGCATTTTGTTGGGCGAAGCACTTACCTGTATGGACAAACTTCTCGGGAGCTGGTAGCCTTGCACCAGGACCTTCAGCGGGTCGTAAGACGTCCGTGTTCTCGGCTTCCATTTCTGCTTGCGGTGTTCGTCTTCGAGTGCGCATGAGAAACAGCTTGAGGTAAGCTCAAGAGGTCGTTGTGAAGAGTGGAAGTAGAAGATCGTGCGGCAGACATAGTATGACGTTGTCCAGCGTGAGGAAGTTGAGCGGCATCGGTCTTCGAGGTGCGGCCTTATAGGCAGGAGCAAGTCACATGAAGTGCGGGGTTGTTTGCGGCGTACCATCAACGGCCAAGCGGGAGCGGGAATGAATAGTAATCCCGATAAAAAGGCCTGCCCGGTGTCATAGGTGCGGGCTAGCCCTTGTTTGTGACTACGTATGTGTTGAAGGTTGCAGCCTCGACGCCCGGCCAAGGCCTTGACGTGCCCGTGAAGTGTGATACGACATCTCTACACTAGCATATGAGCGGATCTCAACAAGAGCACCCGGGTAAAATTCCATAAGTCGAATGTTAGGACGCTACGCATGTTGACAGGGTGGTGGCTGCCAGCGCTAAGTGAGCCGGGTGATCTCTGCTTCCGAGACGTGGCGTGAGAGTTGCCACGTGACCATCCTTCAGATGCTCGGGCTAATTACACTATTGACTGCTACGAGTCTCCAACGCTAAGAATCAATTAAAGGAGTGGTCGAGTGTACATTCCGACGCAATACTCAGCTCACCTTGTTGATATAATACGAGAAAATGCCAAAATCACCTCCATTTAAGGCATTTAGAAGCTTACAAGCGTCTTTTTCCATTCATTATCAAGTTATGCCCCACATCTAACTCAGGTATGTATTCCCGCTCGCGGTGGCCACAGTAATTTTCCTAGTTTTACTTCACCTCAACAACCGCCACAATTTTGTTTGTCTAACACATCAATTGAGCTATTAATGTTTAAATATTGGCTGCGTGTCTCATAGGCAGAACACAGCTAGATTTCGTACTCCATGGTCAAGCCAAAGTGCTCCTGTAGGCGACCGCTGAACATATGCACCACCGCACTGCCAGTGTTTGGTTGTCCATTTAAGTAGGGAATTAGCTATGAAGATTATGGGTTGCAACCCGTGAGGAATCTTTTGGGTAGTATCCTATCGGGCTAGTCGCACTCTAAGCATAGGTCTATTTATTTAGGCGCGTCGAGTCAATGTACCACCTTGTTGGATAGGTAAACCTCTTTGGGAGCCGAGGAATATCTTCATCCGCTTCAATACAAGTGGATATATTTTCTTGTCGGGTTGTTCTCGAAGCGGACAGTCGTAAATTTTTGTAGCCATATAAACCCAATCAGCGTTCGAACGGTGCGAAAGATGATCCTTGTGATGGGTGAGCAGCAAGCACAAACACTTATCACGGGCGCTTGATCCGCACTGCCACTTGGGCACGCTGCAATCCAGCCACCATACGATGTCGGGATCGCTTACATCTTGCGCAAACGCACATAATGCTTCCGGTCAAGAACCTGATATATATCGTACCAAATTTCGTCTACCGGCCGAGATTTGTAGTTTGGTTCTCTCTTACGCTTCTCGACAATCTTTAGTGGCCACCACTCGTGTGTCTCATCTCCTGTTCGACTCGACTATCCCATACCTTTGGCGCAATGTCAATATCGAAAGTGTTCTTGCAATTTTCCCTGGATTCTTTCAGCAGAACTCACCAGACGCTGGGTCTTTCGAGGTAAGTTATGATCCGTTGGTATACAGGTATTGTGTATCGTAATACATCTCGTTAGGTAGAAGTACCTCGGAAACTTCCCGATGACCGCTTTGAGCGTCTGAATATATATGCTCCACATATATACAGGCTCTGTTACTCTCAGGCTTGGCTTGCTCACAAGGGCCACTCCCGCCACCAACTTGCATGGGCGACGCTAACCCACCACATGATTGACCGAGCCCTGCTTCCGAACCTCAAAACGCTTGTTCTAGAGGGGAAATTGGTCGTCAATCACAACCTACACGCGGCACTCAATATCGTTGATGTACTTGTCTTGCCTGGAAAGAACTTGGTTCATTGCTCGTTCAACATACAACTCGAGGGGTGCTCTAGTAGCGCCCAGGACAAAGCACAACGCACTTTGGAGGCTATACTATCTCGATCACACAAGCTTACACACTTGTCTTTGCGATCAAACCTCACGTGGGAGGTCACTGGGCCCTCTAATGTTGGCTCTTTTCCTCTCCAGGCTACCGTCCCACAGGCTCTGACGTACCTTGATATTTCCCCTGAGCTACTCACTGGTTCATTCTTGACTTGGATGGGCCAATTACCAGAGCTCAAAACACTGCGGATATCCTTACCGGGGTTAGCTGAACGGCACACGGCGAATTGTTCCTCGGCTTTCTTGCCTCCGGGGGCGTTCCGAGCGCTAAGGTGTTTGAGAATCAAATCCGTTTCTTTGAGCGCCATGTTGTATTGGTGGCGCTTGCCTCTTGTTAATCACCTTACCGAAGCCGCTATATACGGAGGCGCGAGCTGGAACACCACAGAACTGTTTACTCTTATCGCTTCAGAAAGCCCCAACTTGGTCAAATTAGAACTCGGGATGCATATTGCTTCAGTCGTTGATCCTCTCTTCCTCGATCCTCTGCGCTCTCTTGAACTCCGTGAGCTGAGGGTAACAAGGTTGCGAATACGGAGCAAGGATGCCATTCGTACCATAGGAAACATGTGGCCCACCCTTGAAGTTCTCGAGCTCGGATTTACAGTGGTCGATTTGCGAGACTTGTTATGCGCCTGCAACGTCCTTCCCGAGCTGAAACATTTGACGATGAGCCTACCGACCGAGCTTTCACCCGAAGCTTCAAAGCTCACCGAGGAATGTCATCCCTTGAGCAATAGCAAAACATGGCGGGAATTTTCATTTACGCTAGTTAGCTGGGCTAATTGGCTCAAGGATTCGAATGTCGATGCCTTGGCAAGGTCAGTGTCAAAACAAAACCCGCTTGGTCTGAATAAATGACGTTCTGGCAGAATACTTGCGCTGGCATGCCCAAATATGAAGTTAAAGTTATCGTGCATCAATCCAGAGGCAAAACTGCTCGGCCAGTTACTACAAGAGAAGATGTTACACCATGGCCAGCAACTGCTGGTGATGGCTGATTCGTAGCCATTTACCCTTGCCTTACGCGATTCCCATTGCTTTATTTAAATTGCATAAACCGTGTAAATTCACGACTTTGAACCAGTTCCCCATTGCTCCTTATAACCTCCAATCGACTGCATTTTCTTCTTTATATCATACAAGTTGTTGCAATTGAATGTAGCCTATGGTCTATGGGGATTATTGCTTTCTTTGAGCCCAACTGAACCCGTGAATGCATAGGGGTTTGCGCTTATTACCCCTAAGCTCTTGTGCATGCGTACCAGCGGGAATCGGAGCCGGTACGTTTCTAATCGGAGAATACCTTCCACTTCCGGGTGGTGTACGACATATGCTACGTAATTGAACGTTCTTGCTGGGGAGCTTGTGTTGACCATCCAGATTACCCCTCACTCGGCACGCGGCACGGCTATCGTAAGGATGAATAGACTCGACATCCCTACTGGCTCGTTTTTTACGCGCTGAAATCACCTTGCTTGATGGTTCATCGACCAAGGGAGTTTACAATTCGCTGGACCCATCGCGAGCCTCCGCCGTATGACTTGCGCAGAATTACCTACCGGCCAGATTTACTGTCGTCCTGTGAAAATTCGATGTCTTCTTTCTATCCTATTATTGCGAAATGCTATGACGCCTGTCATTGGGCACTTGCCCGTAATTAGTTCGCACCAAGTTGGCCATTTGTCCAACCCCAAACGTAGATCCAAGGCGGCTTGGCAAGTTGACGCCCTAGCTCAGACAGCTCTGACATGCTTCGGTCCCCCTTGTCTCATGATATTGGTCGCTCGTTGGCCTCGATTATCAATGAGTTAAGTACTTGTGTTTACCTATACATTTTTCTCCATTATTTTGCCCCGTTTCGGGTACGCGTTGTCGGTTTGACACGGGAGAGTGGTTAACATGGAACGGCCCAAGCTCCCAACCTTGGCTGACTATAAAGTCCGCGCAATTTTATACAAAGTATGTCGCATATAATGTAAGACTACTAAGTAATATGGCGTAGTTTCCGATCTCCCGTGTTTACACTAAAGTTGCAAGTTCCTATCGCATAGGCCCCAGACGGGGTATATCCAAGGTAATACCACTTTCCCCCA
>WSTG01001063.1:0-11804 GCA_019616325.1 Ceratobasidium sp. 394
GTTACGGTGGTTACGGGTCACGTGACGTGAGTGTGGCCCGGGACAACTAAGGTAAAATCGTAAAATAATAGGGAAAATATGGGTCTTCCCTGGGTGGGTTGCGACAATATACAAGAGATCAGCGAGGCCCAACTCGAAGATCCCTCGTTGACCGAACTGATCTCCAGCACCCGGAACAAGGATCAACTACCTCCTTCGGTCCGAAAGCAGTTCGATAAATACGAATGGAGAGAAGAATTACTATGGTATAAAGGACGGGTATATGTACCCGAAGATAAGGATATCAGAAGGAATCTATTAGAAACCTATCATGATTCCAAAATCGCCGGTCACCAGGGCCAGGCTAGAACCCTGGACCTGATTAAGAAGGGATATTACTGGCCTGGAATGAAAGCCCAAGTAAACCGATTCGTCGACTCCTGTCGGGTTTGTGGGAGAGCCAAACAACATAATACTACAGTCAGACCAAAGCCCTTAGACATTCCAAACCAGCCCTGGAAAGCCATTGAATACGACCTTATCGTAAAGCTGCCCCCATTGAAAGGATACGACAGTATCCTTACGGTGGTAGACCGTTTCTCCAGACAAGCACATTTTGTCCCTTGTCAAGAATCAACTTCAGCCGAGGAAATGGCAGATCTATTCATTAAGAATGTATGGAAACTACACAGAACCCCCTCTTCTACGGTATTGGACCGGGGCAGAGTCTTCAACAACAACTTTATTAGGACGTTATATAAGAAGCTCGGTATACAACCGAGCTTCTCCACGGCCTATCATCCTCAAACGGACGGGCTATCGGAAACGACAAATCAATGGGTAGAAGGGTACCTCAGAACCTTCTGCGGATATCAACAGGACAATTGGGTAGATTGTTTACCCATAGCCGAGTTTTGCCACAATAATCATAAGAACCAGACCACCAGTCTGTCAGCTTTTCAAATCGTATATGGACTAGACCCTGACTGGGTACACGAGCCTAAACCAGACTTAGAAAACCAAGGCAAAAGCCTAACGGCCGCTTCCAAAGTGTCCGCCATGCAGCGGATATGGGATGAGGCTAAGGCCTCTATGGAGATACAAAGGGTCGACTTGAAACCGGCTAAGGAATTCGAAGTAGGAC
This sequence comes from Ceratobasidium sp. 394, assembly GCA_019616325.1. Classification (NCBI taxonomy): domain Eukaryota; kingdom Fungi; phylum Basidiomycota; class Agaricomycetes; order Cantharellales; family Ceratobasidiaceae; genus Ceratobasidium; species Ceratobasidium sp. 394. The sequence goes on from WSTG01001063.1 coordinate 1,124, forward strand.
AAAAGGTCTGGTTGTCCCTCGCCAATATAAAATCCAAGCGACCGTCAAAGGAGCTAGACAATCGAAGCGGCGGCCCCTTCACTATCACGGAAAAGATATCTTCGCACGCTTATCGATTAAACCTTCCACCGTCTATGAAGATCCACAACGTTTTTCACATCGGACTCCTCTCACATGTGACACCAGATTCCAACTTCGATAGGGTACAACCAAAATCCGCGCCCATCATTACGGAATCAGGGGAGGAACAGTACAATGTGGAACGGATACTAGATTGGCGGATGAATGGCAAGAAGCCCCAATATCTTATTCGATGGGAAGGATACGACCCTTCGGAAGACTCTTGGGAGTCCATCGACAAATTCACTGGAATGAATGACTTGCTCGATGACTTGCGCTCACGAGATGACTCGGCTCCCCTACCAGGCCAATGGGAACAACGTACCGACACAGCTCTGACCGAACCAAGCAAAAACAAGTGGAAAGGGAGCAAGGTATATAAGGAGACTAGGAATCCTCCTAAGAGGACCAGAACCGCCAGAACCACCACATCAAAGTAAATGTCCTACTATTACATGCCTGCCGAATGAACGCCTGCTACCACATTTAGGTGGGAAAGTGGGCCCCAAACCCACACCCCTAACTGGCACAGGACACCTTCGTCAAAGCCGAGCGGTATGCCCATCGACTGTTGCCAGGGTCGACTTTGGATTACATCCCCACGAGGGACCGAGATGAAAGTTACTGGGTCAAAGACACCTTTTACCACCCTGCACGAGGACAAGTGCGCGAGGACATGTACTACGACCCCATACGAGGACCCCTACGATGGTGCCACTCAGGAGCCCCTAAATCCAAAACCAAACTGAAGAAGACGAAGATGTACATAATGGAAGGTTTGGTACGAGGAAACGTCGACGCCTTGGTCAAGGCAGTAAAACGGAAGAGGTCGGAAGAAGCACACCGACAAAGGGAGTGGGACCTCTCAGGGATGGTCGCAAAAAGGGTGAACGACGAACTGGATTGTATTGCCAAACTGGAGCCTACTCCCCATTGGGGTCCGGTGGCTCACTTAACAAGTGAGCAAATGTACCAACTGATTTCCTCTAAGGAGGCAACCCTGTTGGATTTCACCTGCTGGCTCAAATTACGAGTACCAGAGGAGGGTATGAGGATCCTGGAAGGGAGCCTCAAATCCTTAACCTTCAAGGAAGAAAACCCCTACGAAGGTATGCCCCCTCTGATAAGCGAGGACCAGCTACTTCGGGGGGAAGGAGAAAACGGAACCCCAGATCAGGGATTGTCAGTACCCTCACAACCATATGAGGGTCCTATCGAATGGGAATAGAAGTCAGCAACGAAAATTTTCTCCTATGTATTGCCCATAGACAAAGAATTACAAGCAAGTGCTGTGGCGTATATAAGGGGGTCGAGGAAATGGTGTGCTCGCCAGAAAAACACATTACCTTTCTACCCGCATACTCTACTACCAACATGTACTCCGGATCACCTTCCTCCACTACCACTACTCGCGTCAGCATAGCACGGGTGACTGACTGCATGCGCGAATGGAAGGCAGGAGTACCCCCCGGTTACTGGGGATGCCTCCGTGAAATTACAGAGAAGGAGGTCTACGACCTTGTCGCAGCTAGGATGCCGGACAAAAATGAACTTCGGGACTGGTTGTCCCACAAGGCGCTGGCCTGGGCCGAGTGCAGGGAAGAGGACACTGCGGTCCTGAGAATCAAAGTGGAGATGGAGCGAGTAGAGGACGGCCGATAAAAAAGGAGTTTACGGGCGATTGTTACTACACGAGATATGTTTAAGCATGATACAATGCAAATTTTCACTTCCGTACTACAGGATGAAAGGGGGCGTATAAGCGGCTCGGTCCCCCTCGGGGACCCACGTCAGGGCCTACATCTCGCACGCGGGAGTCCAATGTAACTAGTCCGTTCCCACAATCCTTGTACGTCCACGCCCAGGGACCCAGACCCGAAGACGAAACCTCCCCGACTCGCGGCCTTTTAGCGACGGCCCCCGAAGAAGGACCCTCGGCTTTTCTCTTCGCAGGACGCACCCACGGTGCCTCTCCACCGGATGTCTCCTCGAGGAAGTTTGAGAGGTCAGGGACTGCTACATCCCTACCTTCCGGCGGAGGAGAGGGCGATAGGGAGCGCTCCCACGCTACCTTCTCCTCGTCTTCGCAACCTATTTAGCCGTCAAACTAAGGAACAAATATATAGAAGATAGACCTACCCGCGTCACCCCACCAGCGCCAAAAACCCTCACTAAGGCCACTCTCAAAGTCCTCGAGGGTGGCCTCACAGACTGAATTGCAAAAGGGGCAGTACTCCCCTTCTGGAAACCAGTCGCAATGGCAGTTAAAGGCCTCCCACTGCAAAGTAATAGTATGCATTTGGGTCTGCAATAGGGAAGGAGTAGGAGGGCTATGGTTCAATCACCACGCTGAAGATATCCTTATATTCCCCACGGAACTTCCCACAGTGAACAAACAAGGGTCCAATTTTAAGCGAAACAGAAGGAAATGGAATTTCTACAGAAGAGAAGCTTTTACATTCCAGAAATAAGAAAAGAAAAAAGGAAGCAAGGACCCTAGTCCTCTATATCTATAATGGAAGGAGACCGCCGAACCGGTCGGCAATAAGGATGGGCCCGACCAGACCGGCTCCCCTTTTCTGCCCTAAAGACTTCCAGCTCCCGCCTCACCCGTACCAATTCCCCTTCTAACCCTTCGATGTCCACGTCCTGGGCCGAAATGGTTCTCTGTGCCGATGACAGTGTGGTGCGTAATGTGTCGTTGTCGTCCGACAACAAGGTAATATGAGCAGCCATAGCCACCCGCTTCACTTGGAGACGATCGAGCTGCGCCTTCAGCGTGGCCTTCTTGGCCAAACACTTCGAATGATTGGCCGATATGGTAAGCCGAGAGGAGGTGGCCTCCGGAGGGGGGGCCACGGTCGCCTGGAGCCGGCAGAGCTGCTCCTGCTGCACCTTGTAGGCAGCGACGAGCTGTGCGTGGGCGGCAACGGTGCAAGGCATCAGTGATACGAGTAGAGAGGGTAGAGGATGGATAAGAGTATCAACTGAGGACGACTCTACCAAGACAAGAACACAGGGCTATATATGCGAAATGGGGTCCAGGAAGATCACATGATTAAGGCTCCTAAAGAAAACAACACGCCTATATCACGTGACCCCGGACTTTCATTCCCCCATTTCCCCATCAGTACCGTTATACTGGAGGGGTCGGAGAGGGGGCACCGACCGCAGTCGATGAGTGACCACCGGGGGTCCCTGCTTGCGGGGCCGGTGTCACGAAGGAGCAAAGGGAGGGCACCCCTCGGAGATGCGTCATCACCGTGAGAAAGTAAAGGGAAATGTCGTACGATATCACATGAGATGATCACCAGACAAAGAAAATCATACGATCTCAAATGACATGACGGCAGGACATGGAATGTCGTATTACTTCCCCGGCAAGACTACAGAAGAAGGAATGTGGTACGATTCCGCATGAGATGGTCACGAATATCACACGACCCTACCCGGCGCGAATACCGGAAGAAGGGAATACCCAGCACCCCAACACCACGCAACTGCAAATAAAAGGGAGTCAAAGGGGAGTGAAGAAAAGACCAACCACCACGCAAAGACCCCTGACAACCACTACGCTCCCACAACCATGTCGAACTCCCCCGCTTTCCGCATCAGGTGTAGGGCCATTCTGCTTACGTGGAGCGCCTTACCGGAGGAGCCCACGACAGGCCTCGTGGCTCGGTTTGAGGCTTTCTGCAGGGGCCACCCCAACCATTGGCAAACCCTCGCCATCGTAGAGCGGCACGACCCAACCCAACCCGGTTTCAATCCGGCCAGGCCATTGCACGTGCACGCTCTAACCATAAGCGCGGACCGAAAGGAGGGATGGTGTACCCGCAACCCGAGGTTCTGGGACTTCGAGGGGTCCCACCCCAATATCGCGCCCAAGGATTTACGAGAAGGCCCGGGCGGATGCCCAGCGCGCACGGCCTTCCATTACCTCTGGAAGGACGTCGGGGAAAACAGGGAGGAGGTCGACGACCTCATAGCCAGGGAACTTACGGAGGAGTCCCTAGAAAGCATTTTGGAGAAAGGGGTAGGGGGGAAGAGGTCCCGAGCGCAGGCGGAGTTAGAGGACGGGCTGGAGATAGTCGCGGCAGAGTCGAAGGACGAGTTCTATCATCGCTTCAAGCAACTCCGACCGTTACAGATGGTCACAGTGTGGAACTCGGTCCACTCGTACGCAGAAGACACGTACAAAGTAGACACCGGACTTTCGCCGGCGATACCGGTCGAACTCCCCCTCCCGGCTGAGCAGCAGCACGTCGACGCGGCGAACCAGTGGTTCGAGCGGGAAGTACCCCGGAAGGCCCTGGGAATGCGGCACCGTATTCTGGTTATCGAGGGCATGACGGGCACCGGGAAGACGGCCTACGCCAGGTCGAAAGGCTCGCACAGCCGAATGTGCAATGTGTGGAACGTCGGCGCCCTCTCCGAGAGCGCGGACGTGTGGATACTGGACGATATGGTATCCACTAATGGCAAGTACTCGCTCAAGGCGCTGAGCCAGTACGAAGCAGACTTCACTGGGCGTTATAGCCACGTGAAGACGATAAAAGTACGGCTGACCGTGATCCTAGGCAACAGCTGCGCTGCGATCACTAAATGCTGGTCAGACATAGAGGGAGAGGAGGGAGACTCCTGGGTCGAGGGAAACGTCGACTGGGTTTATGCGGGGACTAGCCCCTTTTTTGTCTTCCCTTGAATAATTATGAATATATATATACGCCTTTTCGGATCCTCCAAAAAGGCGTGTTAAGGGGGGGATAATGTCGCGACCTACCCAGGGAAGACCCATATTTTTCTCAATTTACAGGACATTAACCAAGAGCACCTGGGTTAAATCCTATGTCATGTGACCCGTAACCACTGTAATGTAACACTGCCCACAGGTAATCTCTCCTAGGTAATGCAGTGGGTAGTGGACACCTGTCACGTGATCCGTAACCACCGTAACATAACACTGCCCGCAGGTAATATCTCCTGGGTAATGCAGTGGGCAGTGGGCAGTCGCCATCGTGAAACCAAACAACTTAGGTAATCACAATAAAGTCACATGACCACGAACTAGTCATGTGACCCTAGGATTACAAAGCGGCTCCTATAAGATTCGGAGCCGCGCCAAGGTCAGTGGACACTACACATGATCACACCACATGACTATAGACTGCGGACTGCGGACTGTGGGAGAATGACTCGCACCCTTTCATGTATATAAGGAGTAACGAGAGCAAGACGGCGCCCCATCTTGCTTTATCTCGTCCACCACAGTGACTTGTAAACACACTAGATATACGAATACAGACAAAGACTTAACATTACAAACACATCAGAACCTCGTAGAGGAAACAACAGGATAGAACGACCACTCCTTGAGCTCAGAACAATAGAATCAGAACAGGTCACAACATGTGAAAGATAGACAAACAAGTACTACAATGTAGACCACAATTTGTACTATGTTCATGCACATACAGGGGGCAAATGGACAGAAATATAAGAATTTAGCCACAAGACAGAGAAGACTGAAACAAGTCAGGGGTGAGCCACAAGAAGTGGAGCACTCACAACAATTTGGCAGTGGGCAATATGAGAGCTCAATTTAGGCACCAGGGCAGTGTTGGCTTTTGAGATCATTGTATGGAACTCTGGCAGATCAACCTTTTTAGGTGCAATTTGAGCAGCAGCAACAAAGTTTATGATACTGAAGTCAAACCAAGCCTGCTCAGCACAAATCCTTCTTTAGAGCACAAGGAGCAAATAGATGATTGGCCATTCAAGGTGCCAGCTGGTTTGGAGAATGGGGATGTTTCATCATCAAGTTTGGAAACCTTTTCACCCAAAGAAGGTCCAGACGATTGCTCAGATGCCTGATTCAGCAAATCTGGCTCAATGAATTGACATTCTTGAGTCATATGATTCAGGAAGTTAAGGAGCCAAGGTAGTACTCCCACCAGCCTTAGGTGCAAGCTGTCTAGGCTCCTTGATACACATCCACTGACCAGGCACCATTTCCTGGGTAGGCCACCACATAATTGATTGTAAAAACTGATTCACTGTGTGGGCCATAGCTCACTGACAGATAAGCCAAACAGGACCAAACAACTTGCAAAATGTAGCTGAGAGGCCAGGCTATCTTAGGACAAAGATATGAGCTCATGTAAGCATAAGAATGATGGTTGACCAGTGTCCCATCAGTGATAGGAGTTTTTGACAATCAATTTTATGGAGCACTGTATATGCTAGACTTAGACTATAGCAACACCCTAGCAACTGACACCACCATAGTATAGTACAATTTGTAGTATAGAGTATTTGGAATGGTGCACAGACCACCTACCTCCGTGTATATAAAGGGGCCCTCTGAGGCCATTGAATATCATTCTATCTTTTACATCCCATCTTTACCACTACTAACAGTGTGATCAAGGCTTGAGCCCAGCTTGTCTAGCTTGTGTGAAATAGCTCCATGAGTGCATCCATAAGCAACTGAATCCTAGCAGTAAGGTTTGACACTTCTTCCTGCAGCGTCACTAGACTTCCGAGTTAAGTCCCAACCAAGACAAGGTAATACTTGATGTGTCATAGCATGCTCAGTAAGAAGATCTCCTCAGGGTTACGACCCCCACGTGCTTCGGTGTACTAACACCCTCAGCGTCAACCAAGCATAGACAGACTCAGCTGCGCCTCGTCCCTCTGTTTGTCATTGTTTGTTCATCCCCTGTGTGGACGTATTAAGTTACAGCTCTACGTGTGTTATAACTGAAAGGTTAAACAAACTCCTGTCCTTGCCGTCTCACTACGCGAGAATTCTTGTTACCAAGTGTTAGAGTCAACCACTACCCAAGGTAGCCATCGTCCGCAGACTCCAATTCTGACACCAGTGTAACAGGTGCACAATGTTAGTGTCAAGCAGCATTGTTCGGGCATGATTACACTTGCATCTGTATTGAGCTACAAGTTGCTGTTAGCTTGGTTCATAGGAAAGATAGCAAGTGCAACCCAATCCAGTGGTTCCTGTGCTTAGATGATGGTATGCCTGGAATCAGTGTCATTGGTTTCCTTAGTAGGATTTCTTTTTTAGAACAATTGGAGCACCTTGGTGTGGGCACTTATTTCATCAAAGGCCAACCCACAAACCCAAGGCAATGACTTTGGCTGTCTTCACTGACTCGACGGAAAATAGCATTTTATCTTGGTTGACTCTTAGGAGGAATTGTGTATCTAACCCATTAGTGTCCATATTGCAAGTGGATTCCAACTTGTGTGCATTCACTTGCCAAGTGTAACAATTACTATTGGGTTCTGGGGATTACAATTAGGAGTCAGTCCTGGTACAGGAGGTCGAGATGTTGGATGCAGCACTGTGTCTACTACTCCACCCTGGACTCCCTTTTTAGGCAAGGTATATACTATATATGGGCAACTCCTATAGCCCCTGAGTCATGTGATTAGGGGACTCAACCTTTTATCTAACTGTTAGAATACTTTGGAAAGTTGCTGTCACGCACTTGGTCTCATTCTTAAGGATAAGGATTGTAGTTAAAACCAAATGCTTTTGGTGAAGCAAGAGGTCAAGTTGTTGCCTTTTGACCAAGACTTGCCCTTGTTTATATACAAGTAAGAAGGATATTTTTTACATATTGAAAACTTCTCCTCAGGTAAAATTAATATGCAAAGCCATGACAAATAGTAGATTGCGCTCGTATTGCATCATTGTTCTAGATGATTCCTTGACCATGTGATGTCATGTGACTCAGGGAAACCAAGGCTGGGCCCTGGTGGCCCTGAGGTGAGGTTGGGTGTTCAACCCCTGATTGTGGTAATAGATATAAATTGATATATTTGTGTCAGGTCACGACAGTTGCCACAAATGGTCAGAAGACCTCCTGATCCAGTAATGAGTTCTTAGGGGTCAAGTGCTAAGCCAGGGGGATTGTGATATTAGGGGGAGATGAGGTTAATCCATATCTCCACCATGTCCTTATTGATTTGGCTCAGGAAAAATGCTACAAGTAGTAGAAAAATTCCCTGATCTTACCTAAGCCAATATCTAACCTGTTTTAGGTTAAGGTAAGTCAGAATTTACTCAAAGTCTTAGTGAAGACTTCAAGGCTCAGGATGTATGTGTTACATAACAAAATGTCAATACATGGCTACAACTGAAGGGGAGAACACTTATATCTCAACAGTTTCTCACTCTACAAATATAGGAAAATCTGCAAAAGATTGAACATGAGTACTACAGTGTAGACTACAATTTGTACTATGTTCATGGGCATACAGGGGCTTGTGCTTGCTGATTTTGCTGATGTGCTTGCTGTCCATAGGTTGTTGAGATCACACAGTGGAGGTAGCAAAGGCTCAGGAGAAGAGACCGTACTGGATTGAGTGCTGCTGAATGAGTACAAAGTATCTAGCTTTTATACAAGGGAGACACGGGCTACTCGGGCTGCGGATCGGCACGGAACTGAGAAAGAACACAGATAGAAGAATCTTCACATGGACAGGACCACATGGTTACATCGTGAGAACCAAGACGACAATGACACGTAGCCAAAGGAAGATGATAATCACGGGTAATAGTAACAGTGTGAGAATAATACACACATAGACGATTGTCCTTGATAGCGTCCATCGGTAACCCGAGCAAGTGAAACTCCATGTTAGCGTGGACTGGTCCTGACGCTGACTCACTCGTATCCCAACATAGGTTCTTTGAGATGCACCAGCAGCGGGGGGTGGCATTGCACCTGCTGCTTGCATTTGAGCAGCTTGGTGTTCCCACTCCCGATGTGCATGCTGGGATCAAATCTTAAAATTCAAGCACTGAAACTTCACTTTTTGATCCCACTGGTGCCTCATTAGAGTCACTCACAGGTTGCCTAAGTATCTCTACTACATGTGGGGGAAGCAGCATCTTTTTGTGCACCTGTACTTTTTTTCTTCCCACATGATAGTGGACCCCATGTTTTTGGTGTGAAACCACCGATGGAAACACCCCTGTGACAGCCAATCAGACCACTTTGTAATTGGGTGTGATCAATTGTAATCTGATGCAACAATGGTGGTGGGGGCAGCCATAACATGTAACCACATCAACTCAGTCCATTAAATTGTCTGTACATCACTTGTAGATATTTACTGATTACTGAGGGCACACTCCACCCTTACACTAGATGAACAGAAAATCATCCACTGAATTCAGCATGTGGCTAAAGCCCCTGCAAGGGATGTTGATTGAGTACAAGGTGCTGCATTTATCATTGCCAAGTGAAGCAAATTGTTCAGGTTATGATGTGAGACATCATAACCTGAACAATTTGCTTCACTTGGCAATGATACATGGCCTTGCAACCTTGCCACTGAGAGGCCAGGGAAGGGCAGGTTATCTTGGTTGGGCCCAGAAACATTGCCCTTATAACACCAAAATTGATTAGACAGCCATCAGAATAACCACTAAAATTCCATCTCACGGACACAATCTCAACGGATTGTGCAGTGGAGTTAGCAAAGGCTCAGGAGAGGAGACAATGCAAGTAGATTGTGCTTCAGACCATGTTCAGAGTGTTTGGTTTATATACAATTGGGACTACTCAGGGTGCAGAGCAGCACAGAAACAAGAAAAAATCATTGGGAAACCATAAGAGTGATGGCGTAGTCTGCAGCAGGTGTAGGTCACCCGTGGTGATGAGGCATCCCATAGGTGACCCTTTCCAGATCACATGCACATGTCATCAGGTACATATAGTTGCTCTTAGGTATGTTGTGGCTCTGAATCTTATAGGAGCCCCTCTGGGTCTGAGGGTCATATGGTTGCTTAGTCACTTGCTCTTTGCTCCAGCATTACACAGGAGAGATAGGTGATCACAGGTAACCATGATAAGCACTGAAGTCAAGTGGTGTAGTAGGTGCTTTGAGTGACTTCAGGCAAAATCTAATAAATGCCTAAAATAAACCCTATACTCCATGCGTCATAACTATGGGTCATGACAGAAGTTCCATGTTGGCATGGGTGGGTCCTGATGCTCAGAGACACTCCTAGCCCAACACAAACCAGACCCTGGTCGTTGACATGAGACCCAAACACTGGTGGTTAAACATTTCTATGGACAGATCTTTACCCAGGGATGTTAAACCTATGAGGGCAGAAACCTGCCCAGAATGGATGACCGCTTTGAGTCGCCCCGAGGTGTCCAGAACGAAACTGTCACCACATCTCTGGGCCCCTTGCATCGCCCAGAGGTGTTCACCTGACTAACAGCCATGACACCTCTGGGCGACCTAAAGGGCCCAGAGGTGTTCACTGTGAAACAGCTATGACACCTCTGGGCCCTTTAGGTCGCCCAGAGGTGTTCCTCAATGGAATTTTTGTCACACCTCTGGGCCCCTTGAGTCGCCCAGAGGTGTCCCCTATGAAACAGCTTTGACACCTCTGGGCCCTTTAAGTCGCCCAGAGGTGTCTTGTCTTAGGTTCCAAACTGGTCATTCACACCTCTGGGCCCTTCAAGTCGCCCAGGGGTGCTGCTCCTGACTGAAATATACGTAAAAACACGTGTTT